>ML803022.1:63434-135389 GCA_009831015.1 Picea engelmannii
AGGAGAAGAGTGGCGCATCTTTTGGAGAGGACTATCTGTATTGGTTTGAGTTATCTCTTGAACATTGTATTGGCAATTTATGATAAGGAAGTTTTTGCTGGGTTTTCTTCCCCTAGAGGGTTTCCCAGGATAAATGTTGTGTCCTTGTGAATGTGTATTTCTCAGTGATCTTGTTCTTATGTTGCTCTTATCTATTGAAATGCAAAGAACTATAATAATGGCATAAACATTAACAATTAGGTTTTGAGTTGATAGTTCTTTAAAGGCATCTTAATAGATTTCACTTTTTTATCCTACTGTTTCACTAGTAGATGTGCGCTACCTTTGTGCCTCAAGAATGGAAGGAGAGTGACTTCTTGGCTATCTCTGTATAACCAGTTTGATGCCCTTGAGGAGCTATACAAATCACATAGTACAAAGTATTCCTATAATCTTTGGGTATACAGACTGCTTCTTATAATGGCATACCACTAAGTAACATAAACTAATGGATTTATCGTTTGACCAATAGGACTCAAGAGACCCTTGCATAATAAAAATATATGTTCCTTCAAACTTCACAACCAAAATTCTTATCTAGAGGGAAAACCATGGACCCTTGAAGAAATATGGCACTTGGATAATATAATTATGAAGCATGTTAACATATGTGCGAGAAATACATGAAGCAGTTACAAGGAACATGAGCTGAGAAAGTTATCTTAAAAATATAATTATTAATGTATGTGATCTCTGTATTTTCCCTCTACATGTAATGGGACAATTCGCCGCAAATGTGGGATTTGTCTCCCTCAGATCTGTATGTGCATTAATGTTCTCATTCTCTTGTTATGAATCTGACTTGAATGTCCTTTTAACCATTTTCCTGAATGCGTTCTCCTTCCTGCTCTTCAAAACAGTCTCACTCTTTCATCTATATGCCTTTTTCCCCCTATTTTTGCACATGAGTTAGTGCATGTCAGAAAAGGACATTCTTTTATAACTTGTAACATTTGAAGTGAACTTAACCTAAATAATTCATCACTTTACTCCTAATGTCTGAGACTCCATGATAGATGATTTTAGTGTTTTGTCAATTGGGTTTAGCTGGGGTGGTTGGGAGGAATGATTATGATCCTCCCCACACAGGTTCTATTCCCGCAAGTGACATGTTGTAATGGCTTTGTGCCCTGTTGTTGACTGGCCTTGTGCCCTGACCATCCTCGAAATGAGAAGTACCCGGGGTTTTCTCCAGGGAAACTTTCTTCGGAAAAAAAGGGATGATTTAAGTGGGGTTCACTAACAGCTGCTATTAAATTGTAGCATGCATTCTCGATACTATAAACCATGATCTAAATTAGTAAGGTTTGTACAAAAACACAAGCATTCCATTGCGTTTGAATTCGGTTGTTCTTACATGCATTTTTTTATTGTCAAATTGCTTTCTTAACTTGTTAGCATGTGATGCAATAACATTCGCTTAAGTTTCTTGATTGAGGACAGTAAGAGCTGTACTTATTAGTATTTCTTGTTATTTTGTATACGCATGCTGTGTTGGTTCCTTACTGTGATATGTGCTGAGGCAAGCTCAGACATTTTCCTGGTGTGCTGCCTGAAATCAGTATTAAAGAATGGTCATCTTTCTATGTCTTTTTCTCTGGTAGAAACTTCCCAGTCTCATTGCATTCAAAAGTGTTCGCCTTTAATTTGGCAGGAGCAGCAGCAACGCATTTTACCTCAGAAGTTGTATTCCTCAGACCGTGGATTGAAGAACTTGTCAGCTATATCGACAATAAATGTTCTTCCTTTCTCTCGACTATTCCTTGTAGGAACTGAAGATGGTTACCTGAAAGTTTGTTGCTAATCTCAGTGGACAAGGAAAAAGATTGAAGGGCATGGCAGACCTTCTTGGATAAGCCAATTGGATTTTGGAAATAAATGGTGTCTCTGATTATATCAGCTGGCCCACTGTTAGAAAAATAAGCTAGGGTTGTTGATGTATACATCCAAACATTTGTGCACTCGTCTCTCGTGTTAAAGGGTGTATTCATGGGTAGTAAGAAATCCTTGCTTCAGTGATTGTGTGACGCAATTGATTTTTATTATATGAACAATCTCAAATTATTTTTTGGGTACCAAGAGACGACTATTATGTTCTCATTGAAAGGGTATTATTGGTTACTTGCATCCTTTTTGGTCAGTCAGTTTGGCCATCATGTATACATAATATTCTTGATGTAAATGGCTCAGAAAACTGTCTCATGTAATATAACCATTTATTTATATTTCTGAAGTTTCTTATAGAGGTTTTAAGCCAATATGGAATTGATTTCTTGGGTGAAGCTGGTATGACTAGTTTGGAGAAACCTTATTTCCTTAATCCTGTTCTTACAGTAGATTTATGACTACATTTGTGTTAAGTTTCTGTCATCCTTCATGCATCAAATCAGTCGGAAATAATGATTATGCTGTCAAGCATCATGCATGATGCTTAAAATTTTCTCTTCTCATGGGCTTCCACGAGATTTTGATCTTTAATTTTGCAACTATCAGAGCAAGTTTTAATCGTTTTACATTTTTGGAAGAACTTTCGACTGTTTTCTCTGCAAATTTTTATTGAATTTCACACTGTACACATTGGCCAGTGCTTTTGTATAGCAGTCTATCTATGCTTCATTGGAATTGTTACTTAATGCTGTTTATGCTGCACAAAAAGTATTACTTTAAAAGATTTCTAGCATTAAGAGAGCTGTATGTATACTGATTGGATGAATGGTCATTGTTGACTGTTGAAATGTTGTTCAATTTTGTTCTTACTCAAAATTGAAATGTTACTTAGGCCCTCAAGTGAACATTGTTAGATTTTCTAAACCATGGTAAGCAGACTTTGAACTAAAAGATTTCCCAAACCATGGTAAGCAGACTTTGAACTAAAAGATTTCCCAAACCATGGTAAGCAGACTTTGAACTAAAAGATTTCCCAAACTACTAGATAGCTAAAATCTGAAAACCACTCAAAACTGCTGTTCTAATAATGCTAAAGTGTACAGACACATACTGCAGAAAAATTATAACGGATCACAGGTCTATCCTAAATCACATCATTGTTATTAAGATGAAAAAACAGAATTACAGCATACTTGCTAAATCACTGTTAAAAGCAAAAACATAAACTTAGTTGATGACTATCAATTCCTATTACTGGTTCTCATTAATTCTGATCTAAAATTTGCAATAGGAAAAAACAACGAACTAGTTCACTACTTGTTGAACTGAAGGAATTAAACCTGTACCCGTCTTCTCCTTTATAGCTTAGGAAGAAGAGTAGGTACAATGAATCTAGACACATTCGCAATAGCGCCTCATCTGGAGATGCTCTAATGCATGTAATCATGCATCCTTGTAGAGAACTACGCCCTTAACTTGCATACAACTAACTTAATAAGAAAACCCCAACCTAAGGTGTCTTGAATTAGAGTGTTCAATATGCATGAATGCATGTGCCTCTGTCCTCAAGTCCATTGCTCCTTGAAAAATAGTTAAGCCACAAAAAAATGCTTTATCCGCTAGCACTGAAATCTAAGGATAGCATTATCTCTTCTTATCTATGTTTGGTGCATGCATGCATGCATGTGCTCTCAATGTTGGAAGCCTACAAAAATAGTGATGTGACCTCTAGTCTACTCTATTATTGTGCCCTCATCTACAGCCATCGTGTTGCATAGAAATCAATGCTATATGGTTTTGCCGAGTGTGTAATGTTGTTGCAACTAAAGCATCTAGATCTTGCACACATGTGCCCAACCTTGTAGAAGACCATCTGAAGTACACTAATCTAACATTCCCTCTTACTAAGGAAAGTGTTCTCCACCAATTCAAGTCTCTCCTTGAACATCTCAAACTTCCCCTTGGTCAGCGGCTTAGTCTAGACTCTAGATATCTGCAACTTGTTGATTTGTCTAAATATACTCTTAGAGAAATTGTTCCATTTCAAACCTTATCCTTGAGAAAATGGTATATGATATCAATGTGCTTGGAGTAGTGATGGAATATTGGATTTTCAAAGAGTTTGATATAACTTTTACTGTCACAGTAGACCACAGTGAGTTTCAACATCTCACATGTCAACGTTGCAATCAACTTGCAAAGTGAGATGGCTTCACGGCTAATAGTGTTGGCTTCCATGTACTTGCCTTTGTTGAACTCAATGCCACTAAAGCTTGCTTCCTGTTAATACTCCATAATTTCCCTTGGCTGCGGGAGGGAAACCACAGAGGTAACCACAAACCACTTTAGGTTGTATTCTGACCTATACAACCAGAGAGGGCTCTCTCAAGTATGTAAAGACTGAAAATACTCAAAAAGATTTAGGAATGAGCACATAGAGGCCAGATTTTGCAATAGGACAAGTTTTGTTTTTGTTTTTGTTTTAAAAGGGTTGGTAACACAAGCAAGAGAAGGAAACCATTTGACAATGGAGTCAAACCCTGAACTTAAAAATATTGAGTCAATAGTTGGTGGTGTACTCTCAAAAGGCAGAGGCAAAGTAAGTATTGTTCTTCAGCAAATGAACAGTATTTGGATGGCAGCAAAAAAGAGAAAATGGCAACCCATTATACTAAGAGCACCTAACAAAGGGTGAGTTCTTAATGTAACTTTAGAAGAAAAACAGAAAAGAGATAGATCACCATGGACAGAGCACCGAATACAGATGAATTCTGAACATGAAATCCTTAACACATAAACAAGTATTTACTGCCTGAATGGAGCATCAAATAAAGATGAATTCCAAACATATACTCTCAATCAAATATTGGAAGAGAATAAACATTAATGGAAATGAGCATTACAAAGGAAAAGAAATACTTAGAACATCACTGTGATGAATCTCTGCTTCATGAAAGTACTGTACTTCTGCATTAACTCATAAAATATTCAGGAAAAATGATACACAATACAATAGCTTTCTTCCCTAGCTGAAGGTCGAACCCCCTTTTCCTAACCTTCCAAAACTTGAATATATAGAAATACAATTTACCAACTCTCCCTATCTTCTAGGAAACAAAATCAAATAAAAATCATAAAATAAAATCAATTGTTGACACTGGTTGCAAAATATCTCAGATTGCTTGAAGGTTGTTGGCGAAATATTCTTGGATTTTGGGAATATCTGTCATTTGCCACTTGTATTCTGTAGATGTCTTTTGACTGCCATTTGTTGATATTCTGCCTTGAAATCTGGAAAGTTGATTTCTATTGATCCCTATGAATCTGGATCTGATTTATAATTGATTCTTCTCCTTAAAAAACGTTGCCACCTATGCTTTATCCATATGCTCTGCCACTTGCTAATTTGAAAGGTGCCAATCAGTCCAATTATATCCTCGAAGGGAAAATGGTTCTTAAAAATAGTCACAAAATTCCCCAATCTTGAGTTGATTATCTAAGTGCTGATTTTGTGGCCTATATCTTGGAGAAGAACTTCTCTCACAGTTGTGCAACAAGACTGTTGCGCAACAAGACTGTTGCGCAACAAGACTGTTGCGCAACAAAAACCTACAAGAATGTGCGGGACAAGTTTGCACAAGGGTTTCTTCACCTTTTCTTTATTTGCGTGATCTGAGTATGGCATGTGGAGCTTCGACATTATTTTTTATCTATTTTGAACATCAACTCCTGGTCTGCCATCACGGTAACCCTGTTTTGTTGCAAAAATGATGCTTACAGCACTTACGCAGCGTGTTGTCGTTGCGCAAGCTCTATGTCTTGCTTTTCCTTTCCAACTCCATCTCGTTGCTATCTCAAATTAGGACCTACTGTGAAAGTTCTGGTTGATATACACCGCCTCAACACTCAGAGAATGTGCAGAGTTGACATCTTCCTTTGACTCTGGTAAAGGCTCCTGGGATGTCTCATTTATAAACAACAACTCAAGCTGTTGGTTGTCGCAAACCAGGATGATAAAAATAGTTTGTATATGTGTTTTAATTATTGCCTTTCCAATTAATGTTGCGGTGAAGAATTTCCAGAATGGAACTAAAAATTACCCACACATAATGCCTTATGTGGTCCAGGTTTGCAGATAACCTCCATAACCAAAGATTCCAGTGAGTAATAGGGAATACGAGGAAATCCAAGAATATCTACCACAGTCCAGTATCTAATAGCATCCACATTTAATTTGTCTCGAATACAAAACAATCAATGCGCCTGCAATTCCTATGAAATGCAATAATAGAAGGAAGTTCACATCAGAAGAAAGGGTGCCCTATAACTCAATTTCTTTCAAGGTACAATACAAGCTGGGCTTCACCAAACTCCCAATTAGTACCCACATCATACACAATAACAATGAGTGCTTGATATTCAATTGTTGACCATGGAATGCCCAAAGTCAGAAAATAAATGTTGTACTACGAGGACCCAGTTTCGAAACAACTGCCAAAACTACTTCCATCTTTTGTCATCTCTGCAAACTGACCTTAGAACGAATTTCATAGGAGCTTCAAGGAAAACAAGCAAATACTTGCAGATCGTTGATGGTGGGGGCGCTTCTAAAGATCACAGGGGTTAAATAGTCCATCGATTTTCACATTTCTATCAAGTTTTATCAACTATTAATTTCCACTTTAATAGCATGTTGTCTCCTCCAACAGCTATTTGTGGTACCTCAACACTTCGACAGGCGTTGAATGTTTTCATTGACACCTTTGAACACTTTGCACAGCTGGATGATTTAGTGTTTGTTTGTAAGGGAGATATCACATATCGATAAACCGAAACAATTCCTTGGTTTTCATATGTGCCATTGATCGCAAACTCCATTTCCATTCCTTTAATTTCGCTTTGGACTGCAGAAAAGAGAACAATTGAAATAGCAATAGTGGAGCTCAGATTTGAAATTCAAATGGATTTCCATGAGATCTCCTTGAACACTTGAGGGTTTTAAGACCTATTGTTGCACTAAAACCCCTCTCCTCAGTGGCCTGGCACTTGGTCTTGAATGTTGTCAACGTTGTATAGAACACTTGTCATTTCCTTTAATATTTTTGTTTTGCACTGAGGGAACAGTCCCACATTTATGGTGCAAACAAGATTCGTGGTGTTTATATACACCAACCTTCCATTGTTTATTCGGCGCGTTGAGCAAATAATGCCCCTTGTGGGCTCCTCCCTTGGCTTTAGCAATTGGTCTCGGGTGTTTTGACTCTTCCTTGATGACTTGGTGCTAGACTTAGGCGCTGGCTTGTATGCATAAGTTGACTTCGATGGTTGCTAGAAAACTTGGAGATGGGGCCTCAGGCCCATTAATTTTTTATCAAATAAAAAAGTAAACCCTGAAATATGCCCAAGAGAAAAATTAGCTTAATAAACCAATTTTTTTTATTTATTCAAATTCATATACCTTTGCCCAAGGAATCCATGATCGAAAAAAGTTTGAACAACCCACTTAGCCAAATTTTTGGGCAAACTTCTTTTCTTTTGGCCAATTTTATAAAAGTTTGCATGTGACAACATTGGATCCAATGGGGATGGCACGCTCCCTATGAGCTGCCAAAGAACCTGCAGACTCTTCATCCATTTGTATGTTTCCAATCTTTTCCTGGAACCTTCTCTGACCTGTGATCCCCTCAAAATGAAAACAAACTGCAACCCAAAATGTAACTACTGCACACTGCTAAAGCTGAATCTGAAAAATGCTGCAAACTAAAAGCTGAAAGATGCTCAATCCTGTGAGCTTATTTGGGAACACTCCTACTCTAATGTGCTGAAAACAATTGCAAAATCATGTGAAATGAAACTTCCAATGCAAGCCAATCAAGCAGTTGCTCAAATAATGTGGCTCCTTGACTGTGCTTCAATAAAACGAAAACTGGAAAATGTAACAACAATGGCAACTGATAATGGATCTGGTTTTTACAGTGAAAACATGGTTGAACATTTAAGCTGAAAAATTCCTCCATATAGTCAGCTATAGGATCATAGAAGATGAATTTTGTTTGTTGATCATCAAGGTATTCCGTGATTTTATTGTTATGGTTGTACAATTCATATGTGCTATCTAAATCAAACCATGGTTTCAATTGTGAACTATCAAACCCATGATCAAAACATTCCTCATTCTTGACAACTAAGGGCAACTGGAAAAGGTCTTCAAAAGACAAGCTTTGATAGTGGAAATCTTGGGACTGGATTTGAATCTCTAAAGCTTCTAGATCTTTCTCAAGTTTCCCAACAAATGTCCCTAAGAAATGAATCCTATCCTTAGAACTAAATTTGCTTTACTTTAAATAGAAAGATAAAAGTGAAGAAATTTTTTCTTCCATTTCATCATTAGTGCACATAGCTTTCCATTCTGTGAAATTTGGAATAGAAACAAAATTTGTTGCAAATTTGGTCTTTTCCATCCATGTTTCCAAAAAAATAACCCAAAAAAACTGAAAAAGATCTTATGGATTTGGCGGGTAAACCATTAGTCCAACTTCTACATTTTCCTTGGAATGAATCATGAAACAGTCTAAGGAAAACATATTCATGTTTGACTCTAAGAAGCTCAGTGAAATCACAAAAATTTGATATATGCTTCAAAGTCAAACTCAAATCCTCACCATTAAATTTTGGACCAATCCTTAAACAATATCCATCCTTGAGTAAAGGATTTGGAAAACCATAAATCTGTGAAAAGTCCAAACATGCATACCTTGAAAGAATAGTAGCAACATCTGAGTTCTTCATCAAATCCAGTGAAGTCACTAGTACCTTCTTCGAGCTTTAAAACCTTCAGACAATGGAGTCGCCATTGATACTCTGACATCTGCATACAACTTATAATGGAGTCTCTAGGTGGATGATTTACAACTTCCTTGTGTCTGACTATTGTCCACCATCAACAACCAGATTTGAACTTTGTCGTTTATCCCAAGGAAAATTTCACTTTCGTTCCCTGACAATGGCGTCAAAAATGTTAAAACTCCGTAATTTCCCTTGGTCGCGAGAGGGAAACCACGGAGGTAACCACATACCACTTTAGGTTTTTTCTGACCTATACAACCAGAGAGGGCTCTCTCAATTATGTAAAGATTGAAAATACTCAAAAATATTTAGCAATGAGCACACAGAGCTCATATTCTGCAATAGGATAGGTTTTGTTTTCATTTTAAAAGGGTTGGTAAGATAAGCAAGAGAAGGAAACCATTGGGAAATGGAGTCAAAGCCTGAACTTAAAAATATTGAGTCAATAGTTGGTGGTGTACTCTCAAAAGGCAAAGGCAAAGTAAGTATTGTTCTTCAACAAATGAACAGTGTTTGGATGGCAGCAGAAAAGAGAAAAGGACAACCCATTACACTAAGAGCACATAACAAAGGGTGAGTTCTTAATGCAACTTTATAAGAAAAACATAAAGGAGATAGATCACCATGGACAAAGCACCAAATACAGATGAATTTTGAACATGAAATCTTTAACACATAAACAAGTATTTACTACATGAATGGAGCATCAGATAAAGATGAATTCCAAACATATACTCTTAGTCAAATATTGGAAGAGAATAAACATTAATGGAAATGAGCATTACAAAGGAAAATACATACTTAGAACATCACCATGATGAATCTCTGCTTCATGAAAGTACTGTACTTCTGCATTAACTCATAATATATTCAGGAAAAATGATACACAATACAATAGCTTTCTTCACCAGCTGAAGGTCGAACCCCCTTTTCCTTACCTTCTGTTAGCACTCTGTAAATTCGTTTGGATGAGAAAATGAATGACATAGGTAACCTACAGACCAACTTTAAGACCAAAAACTAGCCTATCCGACCTAGAGAGGGCTCTCTCTGAGACTTAGTCTCTTACAGATAATGGCTTTGAACTGTCAGCTAGATTTATTGCGTTCGTCGAGTATTTCTGGTTCTGTTGGCAAGGGAATACAAGACCTTGGGCCATGGAGTCAAATTCCAGAAAGGCGAGAGAAATAAATGACTTGGTAACTAAAACTTGAGAGGATAAAGGCTAAACATGCAATGGTCTTTCAATTTAAAGTCGTCGTGTGTGGCGAGAAAAAAAATACATAAAGCAACTCAGAGCACCATTGGAGATGAATTCTAAATTACTTAGAAGAAAACACATGAGTTTAAATGGTGAAGTCTAAAGCACCGCGTGATGAATTCTAGACTTGTTAAACGTTCTGATTTAAACATAATACAAACATGGATATACAAAAAACATGAAGTACGTACATAGGAGAGATCACAATACATCAAACCACCACCATTAGTATCTTTTCATCAAAGTCTCAGGACCTTTGCATTATATTTCAATCGGGTTCAAAACTTACATTCAACAATCACTGTCTACACTACTTTGCCAAACAACCCGGCTTACATTGAAAATATGCAATATATAGAAAGAGATGTGCCCCTTGGGCTGCCATTCTCCCAACTACTACTAGAATTTTGGCTCTGGTTATTCCCTGCTAGATGATCTTTCGAATGGGACTTACTAAGAATAGGAACCTGATTGTACCCAATCATGTCATAATCGACGTCTTTACCATGATCGTTCGGTCATCAACAAAATTCCATCATTAGGAAGTGATGCATCGGCGTTTCTCCTTTGAAGGGTCACCCGAATGATCGAGCACTTTGTCAGACCTCTGCCACCCAGTGTAACGAGCTTTGATTGATGTCGTGCGATCATGGGCCGTAGTATGCATGTGGCGGGTTGGTATGGCGGATGACTGTGGACTGTCACTCGTGTTTTCCAGATGGCGATGACGGTCAGTGGACCACACATCTCCTTCAAAACTGTTGTGCGTTCCTCCTACACTTGTCCTTCTCGACAGGTGGGTTTTCAACAGTTGCATGACGTATATCCATCGCGTGGATACCTGTCAGATTCCTTGCTTCCCGGCAGGAAACAGGACACGAGGAGAGGGGAATTCCTCGCCACTTTCAAAAAGACAAAACGGGTTCGGGTCAATTATGTTTCTTGCCTTATCTGTAGTCTTGATATTCTAAGAGTTTTCCTGAGAGACCAATTGCGCCTTTTCATATTCTTTACCTGTCTTCGGAAGACAGTGTTCCCCTTCAGCTTCATTTGAGCTCTGGCTAGAGCCGCATGGACGTTTTCCATGGCCGGTCCACATTCCTTGAAGTGCTCTGCGATTCTCTCCTCTGACATTCTTTGTTCCTTACGCAGCTGGATGATCATGTCTTGCGCTTCTTTGAGCTATTTCTTGAGCCAATTCACATTCCCTTCTTGGCTTTGCGACGCAGATGTCTCAACAATCCTTTCTGCTAACTTCTTTCTCAATTCCTTGTTCTCCTGGTACAACTCGACAATAGCGAGCTACGCTTTCTTTAGTTGTTGTGACGGCTCCCGAACATCCATGCTTTCAGTGCTTGACCTTCTTCGTCTGTCACAAATTTCCCGGCTTGAGCCCTCGACAAGTTCTAGCCGAACAACACACATGAGTAACTTCTTAGCAACAAATTGGGCACGTGGTTCGTGTGGAGCTTGGGCCTCCCCGGGCTCCTTGTTCTTCCTTGGTTTGCCCCTTTTTCGGGGTACTGGTTGTTGGGGTGATGAGTCTTCCACTGTATTTCCTTTTCCTGCAACCCCCTCTATTCCCGCCTCTGCACTACGAGATGTTGCTTCTCCCGTGGGTAGAGGGGGATCTCCTTTAGGGTCCGTGGGGATGTCGGATGAAAATAGAAACGAGTCCCAATCCTTGCCCAGTTGCCTTAATTCCTCAACTGTCAACAACTTGATTAAAGAGATATGGGATAAGTTCTTCTTCGGCTTATTTGCTTCGGCTTGGACGTTGTCTGCCATTCCTCCTAGACTTTGGTGTAAGAAGAAAGGTAAGTTCAAAGGTCTCCTCCCTGTGAAATGCATCAACCACCTGACGTGATGTGGGTATATTCTGTCAGACCTTCTTTCACAGGTGAAATACTTTCTAATGACCTTCAAGAGTTTCTGAAAAGCCTCTCGTAGATACCGAATTGGAACACCTGTTCCGATTTTCCCGTTAAGGCAGTTTGGTTTGATGAATTCTTCATAGCATAGTACGTCCAAAGGCATTCCCTTAGACCACCTTTCACCACGTGGAGGGATCTCTATCGCGGCTGACAGAGTTTCCTCCATCACCCAAAACGTGATTCCTACAATAACCGCGCAGAACCCATTAAATCTGAGCGCGAACTATTCCTCCAGTTTCACATTGTATCCTTGGATTTTCTCGCAATAGTGCATGCATCTGACCAGTTTGAACGATGCCCTGGCATTTGGATCTTCGTTGATCAACGCCAAGTCTTGAGGCTCGGGCCTTACAACTCTGCCACTTTGCGCTCTCTTCTTTATGTCTTGGGATGTTGTCATGGTGCAACATGTGTTTGTTCCACGTGCACGGTAATGAAAGATGACACTCTCTTCGCGCGGCAAATGGATGATGATATTCTCAACCGAGACCTGTCGGAGGGGGAGTGGCAAAAACTTTGCGCGATAAGCGGAAATGACTTTAGGAATTCACTACGCAGCCCCCAGGCGCCATGAAGACTCTCGGTGTAGGAACATGTCGATGTTGTGATAAGGATAACGATAGGCTCATTCGGGCGTGACAAGGATAAAATCTGAGTATGAAAGGATGACCGTGAGAGGAATTGTTGGCCGACAGACTAGCTTGTGGAAAACTTTGACAGGCTCCGAACCATGATTTAAGACGGAAAAAACGTGGCAATCTTGACTGACCATGTTTGCGACATAGTTGATGGCAATCAACTTTCTCGCAACGAGAAAACTCGGGGCTTGCAGGATAAATCACAGACAATGCATAAACTCAGATGGTAAAAGAGAAACACGTAGAATGACTAACATTTATAACTGAACGGGCAAGGGATGGAATCATGACAGAGGACAATGAATCTATGGTGACGAGAAGTTTTGAAGCACGCTGAAGATTTGCGCAGCACACTCGCGCGACGGGTACACTTCGCAGTGTGCAAAGTACAGATGATAAGAGTTGCAGAGTATATGTGATACGAGCGTCGTGATTTCTTATCCTTTCTGAATTCATAATGAGGTGATGATGGTCTTTATATCTGTCGACGTGACCCTTACTCTAACAACTTGCCTCGACCTCTGGCACGTAAAATCCCTCTTTCTGACAGGACCCGACCTTTTGGGAAAAGACCTTTACAATTCACACATGTTTGATTATGATGCCCTCTCTCGACTCCAAGGGACAGACCGACCACTTGCTGACTTCAACCCATTCGTTGTTCTGTACCTGACCTCACACGTTTTGACCCACTTCAACACCAAATCATTTACCTTGAAATCCTCCTGCTTAGAGTGCTTGTCGAAAATCTCCTTCATACTGTCTTGGTGAAGTTGTGATCGGTTAAAAACCTACTCCCTCATTTGTTGCACGTGAACCAATTGATTTATCCTCCTCTAAGCATCGTTTGGTTCGGCCTCTTGTTCTTGCGGCAACCTCCTGATGGCCAATCCTAGCGAGGTGGGGAAAACTTCCTCCACACCATATACAATTTGGAATGGTGATGTGGAGATGGACTTTTTGGTAGTGATTATGTCATCCCATAGCGCGTAGATAAGCCTCTTGTTCCAGGCCTTCTTGTTGTCATGCACGAGCCTTTTAATAATCTTGGTTAAGATTTTATTGGATGATTCCGCCAATCCAGTACGCTGTGGGTAATAAGCCGTAGAATGTCTGAGGGTTATGTTGTAATCGTTACAAAACTTCTCCATCTTCTTGGACTTGAACGCTGCTGCATTATCCATGATGATATTGACAGGGCATCTGAACCTAGACAAGATATTGGTCTCCAGAAACTTAATGATAACTGTGTCGGTAGCTTGCCTTGTGGGGACCGCCTCGATCCATTTGTTGAAGTAGTATGTGGCCGTTAGTATCCATCTGTGCTGAGCCGAGGATGGTGGATGAATTTCTCCTATAAAGTCTAGACCCCATTGCATGAATAGTGCTTCGACAAAGATAGGTTTCAACGACAGAGGTTGCAGCTTTCTTTTTGCATCGAATATCTGGCATTCGTGGCAACTGGAAAATTCCTTGTATACATCTGCGAAAATACTGGGCCAATAAAATCCTACCCTCAAGATTTTATGCGTGGTGGTATTCCAGTAATTATGCTCCCCACAGTCCCCTTTGTGGAAGTCCTTGATAGCTCGTTCTGTGTCTTCTTCCAACAAATAATTCAGCAAAATCCCTCCTGGATCTTTCCAATACAGAGAGTTATCTAGGATGCAAAACTTAGTCGCCTTCAACTTCAAAAACCTAGCCTTGGTTTTGCTTAACCCTGGAGGATTTTGCAAATTTCTCAATACGTAAATGATGCCAGCGTACCAAGGTGAATCGATGAATTTTTGAGATACCTGCGAGATTGCTTCTTCTTGAGGGTTCTCCGACAGATCAACAATGAAATTTATTTCAAAAACATCAAAGTTTGACTGCACCATCAATTTTGCGAGTCCCTGACCCTTAATCAGCTTTGTAGGCTTGATTTCGAGGTCATATTCCAACATGACTGCAATTCGTTTACCTCTTCCCTCAGGGTCAGGTTGATTCAGGATATCCTTGACGGAATTGCTAGGCACATAAGCAATGACGCGGGAATGCGGTATATAATTCTTGAATTCCTTGAGGGATTTCACTAAGGGGTATGCTTGTTTTTCCATGATATCATACCTCAGTGGAGAGTCTCTCAATGTCCTGTTGAAATAGGCTATATGCTTTTCGAAATTATGCTCATCCTTCTATAACATGACACCATCGATGGTGTGCTTCGAGGCGAAGGAGAATAAGATAAAATCCTTTGTGAAATCCGGGCTGGCTAATACAAGAGATTTGGTCAGCGCTACCTTGATGTCTTCAAACGATTTCCTAGCTTCGGGGGCCCATTTTGTCTCATTACATTTTCTGAGCATACTCGTGACGTGCTTTATAATTTCAGCTAGATTCAGAATGAACCTCCTTAGAAAATTCACCTTTCCCAGGAAAGATTGTACCTCTTTCTTGCTCCGAGGAGTGTTGATATTTAGAATCCCTTCCACCCTGTTGGGGTCTATCTTTATGCCTTCCTTTGAGATGATGTGCCCCAACAATTTTCCTTCTTGCATCTCAAAATTTGATTTTTTCAGATTTAACGATATGCCGAACTTTTTTCATTTCTGGAAGACCTTCTTCAGATGCTCAAGATGTTGTTTGTCGAAGTCAGAAAATACGGTGATGTCGTCCAGGTAGATCATGAAAACTTGTCTTTCTCCTCAACAAATGCTATATCCATATCCCTCTGGAAAGTAGCTCCAACGTTCATAAGACCGAAAGACATCTTTGCACACATGAACGTACCCCATGGTGTCGTAAAGGCTGTCTTTTCCCGGTCGTCCGGGTGTACCATGATCTAATTGTAACTGGAAAAACCGTCCAACATCAACATTTTCTGGGATCCAACTACCTTCTACAGGATGTAGTCCATCTTAGGAAGAGGGTAGTTGTCTTTGAGGGATACTCTGTTCAAGTTCCGAAAACCCATGCATAACCTTATTTTTCTTCTCTTCTTCCTTACAGGTACAAGGTTGGCCACCCATTGATCTAGATGGATATCGGTGGCTACCCACCTTTTCCAACTGGCTCAAAACAGTTTTCTGGCAATTTTGGTAATTTACTATTTTTAACAGTTTTTAACTTTCAGGGTCATTTTAAGGGCCTAAATGAAAGTTTTTCAGTATCAAGTTTCTCAATGACAATCGAAGGATTTGATTGAGCCCCCAAAATGAATATCCTCGATAATACCTTTCCAATGAGTTATTGTGTGCCCCAAATGGAGATCGTATGCCAAATTTACGCCCCCGGGAAGTTGATACACCAAACTACCCAAAACAAGGTCCACAAAACTGTTGGTTTTTCATCTTCCGGTGTTAGGGTTTTGGATTTTCTTTATGATAAAAAGGGCTTTAGAGCCTCATTGTAAAATCATCTTCTCACGGATGCGAGTAGCCGTCACATCTCTTCTCATAGATAAGTTGCCACCATTCTAGCGAGTCTTTCACTCTGTATTTTATAGTCTTTGTACATTTTCGCTCATTAATAGAAAATTGTGTATTACTGTATATATGTGTTTATGGTTGCATCTCTGATACATTTTTGTTATAAAATTGGATATTCGATATATCTTTGTACATTTCTTTATTATATCTCCGCTCTCATTTCGTGCCGAAAATAATCTGGATCAGTGGTATCAGAGCAGACTACTCTTGATCATTTTTTTCAGTGCATGTTCCCGACGAGGTTTGAGTATAGCAAGTTGGATCTCGAACTTGTCTCTCTTGAATACAATCGCTCTTGCACGCCCAAGAAACCCTCCACGACGGAAGAAAAGAAAAAAGACAGAGAAGACGATTCTATCAATTTGTTGCTTGAGAAAACTCTCACGTGACAGAGGGACGAAATGATGGAGAAATTTTTCCACATCCTTCAATGCCTGTCGATAGAAACAGACACATCTTCATCAAACAACCACTTTGGAAGCACCTCTCCTTTCAAGGTACAGGTTAATTTTGGTATTCCCGTATTTGAAGGTCGGATAGATGCGGATGCCCTAGACAAATGGTTAAACTTGTTAGAAGGTTATTTCTTTATTCACCATTTTTTCAATAGGGGAAAGATCACCTTTACACTTCTTAAATCTCTCCCCCATGTCAAACATTGGTGGGAAACTTACTGGGAGAAAAATTCCACAGAAGAGTTTGGAATATATGGGGTCGATCCCACTTGGGATTTTTTGTGGACGCAGTAAAGGAACAATATTACCCTGTTGGAAACTATGAGGACCAGTATATGAGATGGACCACACTGTGGCAAGAGAGGCGCCAAGTAGTTCCGGAGTTCACCAATACTTTCCATACCTTGCGCACCAAGCTGGGTATCAAAGACTTCGAACGACATTTGGTTCTGAAATACCGTGGGGCTCTACACAGATACATCCAAACTTAAATGGATTTTCTAGACATCTCATCACTCGGTGTTGCTTATCGATATGCTGTTAAAATCGAGCAGAAATTTAAGCACTGGAACAAACGAGAGTTTGAATCTGCAAATCTGCAACAACCAAAGTATGATAAATACGGCCCTAACAAATAGTCTCTCGAAAACCAGTTCAAGCCACAGGAAAAGAAGGGTCACGGGAAGACAAAGAATGACACCGAAAAATGGTGGAATTTTCACAAAAGCCCCTGGAAAAACAACGATGAATTTCGCTCAAAACAGTCATTGGTGGTCGAAATCAAAGACAAGGAACTAAACCCTGATTCAGAAAATACTGACAGAAGATATATCATCGACACAGACCCCACTGCTATTGTCGCGACCACAACAATTCAACTAGAAGAACCAACAGATCCTGAAGAGGGGGAGCGCCTTTTTCATTCACAGATGTGGGTGAAGGGGACCCCACTGCATTTTATTATTGATAGCGGAAAAGAGAAGAACCTCATCTTAACATAGGTCATCAAATAGTTGGGATTGTCAACAACACCACACCCACAACCATACAGCATCGGGTGGCTTCGCCAGGGACAAGATCTCTGTGTCAGCCAACAGTGTCAATTGTCATACGACATCCATCCCTTCAAGGATGAGGTATTATGTGATGTTTCTCCACTGGATGTCTGTGATGTTCTCTTAGGCTAGCCATATATGTGGAAGCGCCATGCTATCTATGAGTCTCGACCCCATAGTGTCATTGTTACTCTAAGGGATCATCTATACAGGATACCAGAGGTGGTTCCGACTACTGTCCCACCTAAATAGTGCCACAAGGTAGTATCTCATACTACAAAATTTAGCTTCTTCACAATATGTTCAAAGGGTGAACAAAATGATACTACAACCACTACAACCTTGGCCCAAGCACCTTTTATCCAACAGAAGCAGGTCGACAAGACTGAAGAAAAGCGCAAAGATTCCTTCTGCACACATACATCTCATGTAGCCAAACTAGTTAAAAAGGTCTAACGCTTCCAGCCACAGGCTCGTGAAAACTTTCAAAAAGCTAAGCAACACAACTTCTCCAACAAGGTCAACAACTCATCAAGATGCAGATTCAACAAACTCATTTCCCTCTCCCCTGGGCACTCAACACAATGGAGACCATTGCTTCCTAAGGAGGGAGGATTGATCCAGGTGGATATCGGTGGCCACCCACCTTTTCCAACTGGCTCAAAACAGTTTTCTGACAATTTTGGTATTTTACTATTTTTAGCAGTTTTTAACTTCGAGGGCCATTTTGAGGGCCTAAATGAAGGTTTTTTAGGATAAATCTTCTCAATGATAGCCAAAGGCTCTGTTTGAGCCCCCAAAATGAATCTCCTCGACGATACCTTTCCAACGATTTATCGTGCGCCCCAAACGGAGATCGTATGCCAAAGTTACGCCCCCGGGAAGTTGATACACCAAACTACCCAAAACGGGGTCCACAAAATTGTTGGCTTTTCATCTTCTGGGGTTATGGTTTTGGATTTTCTTTATGATTAAAAGGCCTTTGGAGCCTCATTGTAAAATCATCTTCTCACATATTTGAGTATCTGTCACATCTCTTCTTAGAGATAAGTTGCCACCATCCTAGCGAGTCTTTCACTCTGTATTTTACAGTCTTTGTACATTTCACTCATTAATAGAAAATTGTGTATTACTATATCTTTGAGTTTATGGTTGCATCTCTAATACATTTCTGTTATATTATTGGATATCCGAGATATCTATGTACATTTCATTATTATATCTCCGCTCTCATTTCATGCCGAAAATAATTTGGATCACCCATTTTGAAAATCTCAAAGAAACAATAATTTTGGCATCAAATAGTTTATTTACCTCTTTTTCAATCAACGACAACAGTAGGGGATTTATTCGTCTTAGATTTTTCTTGAAATTTTTTTGATACTCCTTGAGGGGAATGACATGATGAATTACTCTAGTATCATAGACTTTCAAGTCTTCATAATTCCACGCAAAAACGTAAGGAAAATCTTTCATGAGGTTGATATATCTTTGCTTAATCTTCGGACTAAGTGTCTTTGACAATCTGATTATCTTTGGATTATCTTGAGTCCCGATGTTTCAATCCTCGATATCTTCATCATTCATAGTGATCCTGGGATTTCTGGCTACATCGTTTCATCAATTTTTTTTTCGAAAGGAACCGATCCTTTAGGGATGATGTTGTTTTTTAGCTACACTATATCCCTTCCAGCTATATGGTTCTAAAAGGGGTCGTCGTCACTGCACGCAACTGCGTATTCATCTTCTTCGCAACAACACTTGCCATCTATGTTTAAATTAGTGAAATCATCGCTCATTTGGAGGAACCTCTCCACCTGTTTGTCATCTTCAAACACATGCCAATACTTGATATTATTGGGTACAATGAGCCTATGTTTGAATTCAATCTCAACCTTCCTGTTGGGAAAAATTGGAATTTTAAACATTGAAGCTGAGGTGGCCAGGGCATCCACAATTTGATTTTGACCCCTGGGGATCACTGGCAAATTATACTCTGAGAACTCTTCAAGGAGGTCCAACACTAGATTCATATATGCTCTCAGTATCGGGTGCTTGGACTGGTATATACCCTTCACTTGATTTATGATGAGCTCAGAGTCTCCATGCACCACTATCCTCTTAGCGCCCAATTCCTTTAAAGTTCTCAGACTCAAAATTAGTGCCTCATACTCGGCCATGTTATTTGTACAATCAAAGGAGATCTTGTAAGAGAAGATCTTGGAGCCCACCTTGGGGGGATTTATCCATACACTGGCTCCAACTCCTTCCTTGCTGACAACTCTGTCGAAGCTCATATTCCACATTTTGTTCTCCGCACGGTTTCTCTGATTTGCACATTCTTCTGCTTGGCACGCGGCCTTATCTTGGACAGTCATGATAGTTGTCGGCTCCTCCCCCCTCAAAATTTAAGTCATTGTAAAAAATAAAGGAGTCGATCTCGGTGTCGACAGAGTAAATAGGATGATTGTTCGGTTGGGTCTTGCTACTCACCATGTATTTGAGCAACACCTCTCTGTACAGTCTTCTTTCTTGGCCGAAAATAGGGATGGTGGGATAAGACATGTCCATCTGCAGGGTTCCATTTAATTTCGTGGCCCACGATCTGGATAACAACACGCTGAATTTTGGGGGGATGTCGGCCACCACCACGCCCATGATTAGATTCTTCGACGAAATTTGAGATAATGACACGAACAAATCTTTGATCAGACCCAAAAATTTCACCTTTCTTGAGTCAAAAGAGAAAAGATCCTTATAAGGTTTGGTGATGTCCTAGCCTAACTCGTCCATGACCACCTTTGGCATGAGATTGTGTGACGTGCCTGAATCCAGCATGGCGTTATGCAAAGTCATGTCATGGATTTTGAGGCTGACATAGAAAGGGGGAATGTCCTCAGTATTGTTAGCTTCTTCTACGCGCAGACCAAATAAAATGGTAGGATGGTCGTCCTGGACGTTCAAGGTATCAAGATCCTCTTCCATATTTAACATTTTAATGATTTGATCCCTATACTCTCCCTTCTTGATGAGCTCATTAAAAGGAACATATATTTTAATTTTGGCCATTTCGTTCTCAAAGTTAAAGAGGGGAGGAGCTTTACCTACCTCTTTGATGCTCGTCTCCTTACTCGCCTTTGATACTTTTTTTAAAGCTTCCTCCTTTGAATTTCCTTTCTCTGTCGCGTACCTTGCTAGATTGTCTTTCTTTGGTCGGCTTGCGAAAGGAGTGTTCGCTTGAGTTTCTTTTGTGGGATTTGTCTGCTGAGGCTCTGCGGACGTCTTTCTGCTCCTAAGGTTGTATTGCTTTTGAAACTGCATGATTGCATTGTGATATCCTTTCTTTAAATCCTTCATTTTTGAAGACAGCGTGTCCTCAGTCTCCAACATAATACCATCATTTGCGTCCATGAATTGATCATGTTCTCCCTTTGTCAAGAACATGTGTGTTTTCGTGTTGTCACAACAATGCATCTAATCTTGGATCATCTGATCAAAGTCTTCATTCGCGTAGTTGTTTTGGAATGGAGGTATTATTTTTTGATCCCCCTTCTCTCTCTAGTCCCTCTTCCTGATCTGTGGGACTGGAGCCCTTCTAAAGTTTTTATTTATGGGTTGGAAGTCGTTTTTCTCCCTAGTAGCGGGCTTGTTCTCCATGGACATCCTTTCCATCATCTTCTCCATAGTCTTCATCATCAAGTCGAACTTTTCATCCGACGATTGAGACGTAGAGGATTGCACGTCTCCTTGGGGCTTCTTCCCATTTCTGTTGAAGTTTTGTTTGATCTTTCCCGACGCCATCAGATTTACTTCGACTTCGATTTCATCGCTCATCATAGTGCCTAAAGTAGTAGATATTCTTTCTCTCAGCAGCAAGGCGAAATCGCTGACAAAGGAATCGGCGTATCAAAGTTGCGCAATTCCAGGAGGCGGCTGGACTTCTGTGGGGATTGAGTTGTAGACCTTCATGAATCTGGTCGAGAACTCTTGCACCGTTTCCTCTGGTGATATTTTCATATTGTTGTACTACGTTAGTAGTTGTAGGGGATTCTTTTTGTCTCCCCATATGGCAATAAACAATGTTTCAAACGCTGCGAAATCGGGGATGCTCACTGCTCGAAGGGCCTTAAACCACTTCCTGACCTCCCCTGAAAGACTCTGCATGAACAATATCATTTTCGCGTCCTCATGATCGACCTCTTCTAGGTCAACAAAATCATTGAACCAATCCAAGTGCTTTTGGGCATAGGAGTTTCCTTCAACATCATATAGCTTAATCCTCTGATTATAGTTCTGGGGAAAATCATGCAGTTGGGTTGGTAGGGAAAGAGGGGCGAATTTGGCGGCCATTAATCTAGGAGGGTTTGGAATTGGAGGAATTCTCTGAGTGGGGATTACAATATTTCGTAGGATTTTTTTTGGTATCAAAGATTGAAACCTCTTCTCATTGAAGACTATCTCATCTAAGCAGGTTTTTGATTTAGACTTGAACAGGGTTTGTTAGAACATTTTATCGAAATCAAGGTCGTCGATGATTTGTACACCATCCTTGGGTAAGGATAGGTTTCTGTCCAGGTAATAGAATGGGTCTGGCACCTGTTCCTTTGCCCTACACAAAAGTTTTTTGGGATCAAACACAGGTGCTACAAAGTTCGGATCAGGATTGTCTCTGGTATAAATTATCTTTGGAGCCAATATTTCTGAGTCATACTACTCTATGCTACTGGTCTTATATGTTGGAGTCTCCAAGGTAAATATTTCAGCCAATATAGACGTTTGACCCACGGTTACCCTCAGGGGCCAAAACTACAACTTTAGTCGTTCTCCCAGGGAATTTTTTATTCAATTTCATCCCCGACAACGACGCCAAAATGTTAGCACTATGTAAATTCATTTGGCTGAGAAATTGAATGAAAAAGGTAACCTACAGACCAACTTTAAGACCATAAACTAGCCTTTCCAACCTAGAGAGGGCTCTCTCTGAGACTTAGTCTCTTATAGATAATGGCTTTGAATTGTTGGCTAGGTTTATTGCGTTCGTGAAGTGTTTCTGGTTCTGTTGGCAAGGGAATACAGAACCTTGGGCCATGGAGTCAAATTACAAAAAGGCGAGAGAAATAAATGACTTAGTAACTAAAACTTGAGAGGATAAAGGATAAACAGGAAATGGTCTTTCAGTTTAAAGTCGTTGTGTGTGGCAAGAGAAAAAATACATAAAGCAACTCAGAGCACCATTGGAGATGAATTCTAAATTACTTAGAAGAAAACACAAGAGTTTAAATGGAAAAGTCTAAAGAACCGTGCGATAAATTCTAGACTTGTTAAACATTCCCATTTAAACAGAATATAGACATGGATATACAAAAAACAGGAAGTACGTACATAGGAGAGATCACAATACATCAAACCACCACCATTAGAATCTTTTCATCAAAGTCTCAGGACCTTTGCATTATATTTCAATTGGGTTCGAAAGTTACATTCAACAGTCACTATATACACAACTTTTCCAACCAACTCGGCTTACATTGAAAATATGCAATATATAGAAAGAGATGTGCCCCTTGTGCTACCATGCTCCCAACTACTACTCCTAGAATTTCGGCTCTGGTTATTCCTTGCTAGATGATCTTTCGAATGATACTTACTAAGAATAGGAACCCGATTGTACCCAATCATGTCATAACCGACATCTTTACCATGATCGTTCGGTCATCAACAAGATTCCGTCATTAGGAAGTGATGCGTCAACATTTCTCCTTTGAAGGGTCACCCAAATGATCGAGCACTTTGTCAGACCTCTGCCACCCAGTGTAACGAGCTTTGATTGATGTCGCGTGATCATGGGTTGTAGTATGCATGTGGCGGGTTGGTATGGCGGATGACTGTGGACTGTCACTCGTGTTTTCCATATGGCAACGACGGTCAGGGGACCACACATCTCCTTCAAAACTGTTGTGTGTTCCGCCTACACTTGTCCTTCTCGACAGGTGGGTTTTCAACATCTGTGTGACATATATCCACTGCACGGATACCCGTCAGATTCCTTTCTTCAGATTCCTTGTTTGTTAGGAGACCTTGGATTTTCCTTCTTCGGTTGAGACTTGTTGTAGTCTCATCTCCTATCTAATGAAATCATTCAATAACTGCTCAAATTTAGGTAAATTTTCTTGACCACAAATAACTTGGGCAAATTTTTGTCATGGTAGAGTAAAGCCATTCAGAAATATCTGAGCTAGCTTGATATCCTCAATTGTGTCTCCCAATGTAGCAACTTCATTTCTTAGTTTTGATATCTTCGTGAGATAGCTTGCTATTGTATATATTTTTCTCATGTGGGTAGAGGTGATCTTATTCTTCAAGATCATCTTCTTGGATACATTTACACTTTTGTGCAAGGTTCCCAAAGCATCATACATGTCTTTGGTAGTTTTTTTCCTAGCGATATGTGGGATCAAGTGACATTTCACTGAATCCAACAAAATTTGCTCCATGCTTACTACCTTCTTGTTGTGTTCTGCTAGATCTTTGAGATCTATAGGTAGTGCAACCAATCTCCAAAAAGTATCATAGCTCTGCCATTCCCATGTGGTTTTTCAATATCAACTTCCACAACACAAATTTGGAGGATCCCTCTAACAAGTGACTCTCTCGCATACTAGGAATTGCCATTGTTGTAACTACTTCAAACAAGCTACAATATACAAGCACTAGATTAAAAATAAGGTTTCACAACCCACAACCCTTCTCGGGTCCACATGTCGACCAGTGCCACAATTCTTCTTCGATCATTGAACTTGGACATATTTCCTATTGAAACCCTCCAACAACTCTTTACTCCATAAAACTTGCTTCTCCATACATAAAATCTGGAAGACTTCAGAGACTATGCTTTGATACCATGTTATATTTTCTAAACCATGGCAAATAGAGTTTGTACTGAAATAACTTTTAAACTACTATATAGTTGAACCTTGAAAGCCAGTCAAAATTGCGGTTCTAATAATGCTAAAATCTACAAACACATACTGCAAAAAAATTATAACGGAAAATCACAAGTCTGTCCTAAATCATCTCATTGTTATTAAACAAAAACAAAACATAATTACAACATACTTGCTAAATCATTTTTAAAGGAAAAAATAGAAACTCAGTAGATGGATTTTCAAACCTGCACTACTTTCTCATTAATTATGATATGAAATATGCAACACAAAAAAAAATGTACTAATTCATGGTTCGCTAATGAACTAAATGAATTAAACCTATATTCATGTGTTCTCCTTTAGACTAGGAAGTAGAGTGGGTGTAATGAATTTGGGCACATGCACAATAAAACCTCCATTGGATATGATTTGAGGCATGCATCCTCTTAGACATTTTCACTCTTAACTTCCATGTGGCTTACCTAAATAAGAAAACCTGACTAAAGGGGTCTTGAATTAGAGTGTTCAACATGCATCAATGCATGCATCTCTATCCTAAAGTCAAGTGTACCTTCAAAAAACAACACTTTATCTCCTAGAACTGTGATCTAAGGATAAAATTATCCTTTCCTTCAATGTTGGAAGCCTACAAAAGTAGTGGTGCACCCTCTAGTCTACTCCATCATTGCATCCTCATCACTCATCCATGTAATGTCCCCATTTTCGGGTTCCCTTGCTATGCAGTTGGAGATGACTTTATGGGTTTGTGTTAGCATGAAGAGAGGGGTAATTGGATGTTACCAATGAGTTCAAGGGGTTTAGAGAAGCTATTTGATGATTTCAGAGGTCTACTTATCATTTTCATCATCAGGATCATTCATGCATAGTCAGATTTTGATTCCTTTGCATTTCGACCCTTCTCGTAATTTGAGGGTATTATTGAGCATTAATTAATGAATTTCACTAAGGGTGTCATTTTAATAAAGTATTTAAGAGAGTTACCTTAGTGTAATAGCTCGTTGGAACCGAGAGGAAAAAATATAAATGTTGAGATGATGAAAAAGTGACTTTCAATGGTAGGAAATGCTTTAAAGTCAAATAAATCACTTTTTGGACTAAAAAGGTTTATTAAATTAATAAAGTAATTTTAGGAGAAAATATTAAAGATGAATTAAAAATTCACTTGAAGGGGAAAAAGATGAAAGGGGTATAAGGGGATCATTTCCTCTCATTATGTTGATGAATATTTTGATTTGACTTGGAGAGCTCTTAGAGCCTTTAGGGATTTAGGGTAAACCCTAGTTTGGATTGGTTTTGGTGGTGAAAGATTCCACCCTAGGCGATCAAGTTTGGTTTTGGTGGTGAGAGATCCACCCTAGCTAAGTAGAGGGAGAATCACTCAGATTCTTCATTGGATTTCATTTTTGAAGAAATTTTCTTATTTGCAGAGTCTTGATGGCCTTGAGAAAGTCAAACCCTTCATTTGTAGTAGTATTTGGAAGAGTTTTTAGTGTGGATATTGAAGTCTGTTGAAGGAGGTCGATTTCTTGTGAGGGAAGGCACATTGTTTAAAGGGAGGTTGCATTGGTTATTGTGAGGGTTATTCTCCTTGTGAGACGGTCAATCCTTCCTTATTTGGACGTGTTTCTCCATTTGGGGCAGAGAATATTACAGTTGGGATGAAATACAAGTCAAGAGGGGTCGATTTGTGTTAGGAGAGGCTTTGTTCTATTGGAGGGTCGAGTTCCTCATCTTCTATAGCCGTCATCTTACTACCAAGGTCGAGTTTCTTGGTTGCTTGGCCAAGTTTTCTGCCAAGAGGTCGAGTTATTTTCTGGGGAGACAAAGCTTAAGTGTCAAGGACAATTTTATTCATAGTTGGGACGATTTTCTTGGTATAGGGATAGTATTTCTTCACTGGATGTTTGTGTCTTGTTGGAGTAGCAAAGATCTAGGTCTGGTAATCAATTTGGAAACAAACTTGTGGGGTTTAGTTGTTGTTACAACCATAGTGTGAGAGTCAATTTTTGTAGTTAAGGAGAGCTGCACTTTTTGGGGACCGATTTTGGCATTATGGGATCTATTCCCCTTTAGAAGAGGATGATCTGAGCCTATAATAATGGCCAACTTTTTACAGGTCGGAGTATTATAATAAATCATATTTTTTTTGGGTGAAGTTTCATTGTTGTCCTGTGTGTTATTAAGTTATTTCTTTGGCATTCTTCTCTGGTAAATTGTTTGTAATATGAATTATGTATGTTATCTATTTACTCATGTTGTTAGGTTATGTATCAAAATATTTTAAATGCTTTGTTGATCTTAAATTACAGTAGCTAAGGGTTTGAAAATTAGAAAAATATTCTCGTTTCTAGCTAGCCTACTATTTTTGCCCTTAATTTCTAACATGGAATTAGAGCTTAGGGAATGGAAGGAGCTAATTTGTGGAAGAATTTTTATCCTATGTAGATCGTCTATTAAGGGTTTGTTTTTAAAATCAACAATAAGTTTGTTTATTATCAGATGTCTAATGTAA
Organism: Picea engelmannii; assembly: GCA_009831015.1. Taxonomy (NCBI): domain Eukaryota; kingdom Viridiplantae; phylum Streptophyta; class Pinopsida; order Pinales; family Pinaceae; genus Picea; species Picea engelmannii. The sequence continues at coordinate 90,479 of ML803022.1, forward strand.
ATAGATTTCAGTATGGCTTCATCTTTAGTCAAAGCAGAAGATAGGCTTGAAGGGGCTTCAAACTTCAATGCCTTGAAGGATAGGGTCTTCAATATCCTGGAAGAAAGTGACTTGGATGATATGGTTACCAAGGTAGTGGAAGAACCTGCTACAAATGCAGGAAGAGAAGCTTATAAGAAGAGGTAGGCCAAATCCAAGAGGGTCATTTTTTACTCAGTTAAAGATAGTATGATGCCTCTTATTGCTCACCTAAGGAAAACAAAGGAATGTTTTGATGCCCTAGCCAACTTGTATGAAAATAGGACCTTGAATAAACAACTACGTACATTAAGAATGGGAAAGGATGAAACCATCTCTACCTTCTTTTCCAAAATTTCCCAAACAAGAGATCATCTTGCAACAATTGGAGTTGTAGTAGATGATGATGACCTTGTACAAACAACAGTAGATGGTATTCTAGAATTATGGGAGACATTTCTCTCATCTGTAAATGGAAGAGAAGTTCAACCCAACTTCGAGATATTATGGCATGATTTCTTGGAAGAAGAGGGAAGAATTAAAAACATAAATGAACCATCCACTGTGAAAGACCATGCTCTTTCCGCCAAAGCCAAGAAACGGAAGAGGTTTCCTCAACACAAAGGAAAATGTAAGAAACCTCAAGGTAAGCATTCTCATCGTCACTCTCATTTGTCTAAAGTAATATGCTTTAACTGTAACAAGCTAGGTCATTATGCAAAAGACTGCAGGAACCCTCCTTCAAATCATAAACTAAAAGGTAGGTTCCATGCTTCAGTTGCAACTAAGGAAGAAGAGCCTCAAAGAAAGAGAACCAAAACTACCTCTAAAGAACAAGAGTAGTGCAAAGAGAGTTATCTTGTTTCAGCTCTCTCTAGTGCTATCACCAAATCAGAAGAAATATGGTTAGTGGATAGCAGATCCTCCAAGCACATGACAAACTTCAAACATAACCTTGTGAACTACCGAAAATCTTCGAGATAAGAACTTCAATGTGAAGGTAGAATTGGGTGATGATGGCACTTATTCCATCAAAGGAGTTGGCTCAACATCTTTTTAGCTTCATTCAGGTAATGTATTTCATGTTGAAGAAATTATTTATATTCCTAGTTTAAAGAAAAATCTTATTTCAGTTGCAGTTCTAGAAAGTAAAAGGTACATAGTATCCTTCTCCAAAGGAAATGCTCTTACGTGGCCCTCAAATGAAAGTATGATCTCAACCATGATAATCAAAGTTCAAGAAGGTGGAATTTACAAAGTCTCTGGTCAAGTTATTCAAGCATTAGTTGATGAGATGATCAAGCCCTCTGAACTATGACACAGAAGGTTTGGACACCTCAACTATAATACTCTCCTAGGTTTGCAAAAGATGGTAACAAGTATGCCAGTTTTTTATTTTGAGAATGATAGTATTTGTAGAGGTTGTGCTCTTGGTAAAAATACAAAGAAATCTTACCATCACAATAATCGAAAAACTAATGGTATCTTATATCTTATTCATTCTGATCTTTGTGGACCTATGAATGCTCCGTCCATGAATGGTTGTCCTTATTATATCATTTTTATTGATGATTTCTCCCATAAAACCTGGATTTATTTTATGAAAACTAAAGATGAATCCTTTAGTAAATTTCAGGATTTTAAGAATCTTGTTGAGAATCAGACAAGTAGACATATCCATGTTTTCAGAACAAATAATTGAAAAGAGTTTGACTCCCACAAGTATGATGATCTCTGTTGAGATTATGGGATTAAGAGGGATTTGACTGTGCCTTACAATCCCCAACAAAATGGCCTTGCATAAAGAAATAACATGACAATTTGTGAGGCATTCAGAGATATGATGTATGATCATGATATTCCGTTATTTATTTGGGCCGAAGATGCAAGTACTGCAGTCTATATTCAAAACAGGCGTCCTCATAAATCCTTGGAAGAGAAAACTATAGAATAATTGTTCACGGGGAATAAGCCTTCAGTTGATCACTTGATAATTTTTGGTAGTCTTGTTTACATTCATGTACCAAAAGAAAAGAGGACTAAATTAGAACCCTCCGGAAAGAAGGGAACTTTTGTGCGGTACGTTGAGACCTCGAAATATTATCGAATCTATTTTCTAGGGAAAAAATACATAGAGTTCAGTAGATATGTGACCTTCCATGAGGAAGATTCCTTTCGTCGTTCCAGAGAAATTCCTTGTGATACAGAGGAGCAGGAAGCTCCAACTTTAGAACCTTCAGATTCACAAATTTCAGATGAGCACAGGGAGGAGGCGAGAGAAACTTCAGTGGATCCCATAAGGGATTCTGTTGAGTTTCCCCTAGAGAAACCTCCTATCAAAAGGAATCCAACTTGGTTCCATGAAATTTTAAAGGAAGCAAAAAAACATGCAACACCTAAAGGTGCTTTCAGAGAAAGCAAGAATCCAGATAAGTACTTGATAGCTCATTTGAATCTTGTGATTGACTCAGAACCTTCCAATTTTGATGAGGCTACCAAGAATAAAGTCTGGAAGGATGCCATGGTAGAATATTATGAATCAATATTGAAGAATGATGTATGGGAAGTGGTCCCAATACCACAAGGGAAATAAACAACAACCTAAAATGGATTTACAAAATAAATCATGCAGCAGATGGCAATGTTGAAAAATTCAAAGCTAGATTTGTGGCTCGTGGTTTCTCTCAGAAAGAGGGAATTGATTATGATGATATTTTTGTATCTGTTTCCAGGTACACCTCTATCAGAGTCATCATTTCTCTTGCTTCAGTTTTTTATTGGAAACTTCACCAAATGGATGTTAAGACTGCTTTTCTTAATGCTGAAGTTGATCAAGAGGTTTATATCGAGCAACTTGAGGGCTTTGTGATCCATGGGAAGGAATCCCATGTATGTAAACTCAAGAAATACTTGTATGGATTGAAACAGGCTCCGAGAGCCTGGTATGGAAGAATTGACAGTTTTCTTTAGAGTCTTGGATTCTCCAAGAGTATAACAGATTATAACCTTTATATAAAGGTTGTGAAGAATCATCCTGTTATCTTGCTTTTATATGTGGATGATTTGTTCCTTACTAGAGAGGAAAATTTGATAGCTTAGAATAAGAAGGATTTGTCAACATAGTTTGAAATGAAGAACTTGGGTCTCATGCATTACTTTCTTGGTTTAGAGGTGTGGTAGAAACCTGGTGAGATCTTTCTCTCACAAAGTAAGTATGCAGTTGATGTGCTTCACATATTTGGGATGTTGGACTGTAAGTCCATGACCACAGCTATGATTTCTAACCTGAAGAATTTAAATGATCAAGATACAGGTTCAGATCTAGAAGACCGTACATTATATCGACATATCATTGGGTCCTTGATGTATCTAGTACACACCAGACCAAACATTTATTTGCAGTGAATTCCCTCAGTGAGTTTATGTGTGATCCAAAACACATTCATATGGTTGTTGCTAAGCATATTCTCATATATATCCGGGGGACTATAGCTTATTGGTTCAGATACACTTCTAATAGAGGTGTAATGTTTCATGGCTATTCATATTCAGATTGGATGGGAAGTACAATGGACTGGAAGAAAACTTATGAATATTGTTTAAGTTTGGGTTCAACTATGATCTATTGGTCCAACAAGAAGTGGGCTTCCATAGACCAAAGCACTATAGAGGTAGAATACATTGTTGCAAGTGTTGCTAGTAGAGAAGCAGTGTGGCTCAGAAAGATACTATCAGATTTGTTCAGTGTTGAGCTAGAACCCATAGTAATTCACTGTGAAAACCAGAGTTGTATAAAGCTCTCCGAGAATCCTGTGTTTCATGAAATATCGAAACACATTGAGATGAGATATCACTATGTTTGGGACATGGTGCATAAGAACATTCTCAATATTCAGTATGTTCTAATTGCAGAACAAACTGCAGAAATATTGACTAAGCCCCTGTTGTTGACAGAGTTTGTGTACTTTCGAGACAAGCTTGGTGTTGCTAAGAGGGAGTGTTAAAATTAATGCAGCTGTAAGAGCCATTCTCCGAGAGGATGGAAAATACCCTAGTTGTAATATAGGGCACCCAGTACACTCCTGGGGTTCTTGGTCTAGGACCAAGCAGTTAGAGCCATGGAAAAAGACCCTAGTTGGGCCCATAGTGTATTTCTAGTGTTCTTGGTCAGGGACCAAGCAATTTGATGATATAAGTACCTATATGTGTTCTAGAGCCCCTGGATGTGTTCTAGGGAATCCTTGCTTAGCACTTGGATTGATCCTTGGTTGTGTACCTTGGTGGTTAAGCCCCTACATATATTCTAGGGCCCCCAAATGTGTTCTGGTGTATCTGGTCTGGGACCAGGCAGTTTCTTGGTTTAAGTACCAAGCCGAGATGATGTGTGACTTTATTCTCTCCCGAGATGGTCCATGTGACCTAGGAGCAGTCAAGAAGAAAGGCATGATCACGTCATTAGGCTTCCATGTATGATAAGATGATAAAATCTTATAAGTTATATCGTGAGACTCATATGGGAAAACTCTCATTAAAGAAGGACTTGACTTTTGACTTTATCTTATTGTTTATTGATGAAACCCTTTGCTTGAGTTATGACCCTCCTAAATTTATGTTTATGTGTTAGTTCACATTTCTATATTGGACCCTACTTATTCCTAAAGAAAGTTGGTTGCCTTGATCTTGAAACCCACCTTATCGATTTGATTTATTACCTTGTTGACTTACTTGTGGTCTGTTTTGATTTACCACTTGATATTTTAATTGGTAAACTATTATTTGTTATTGTTAGGTATTAACCTAACCCTAAAGCTATGGCAAGTGGAATAATATGTTAGCCCTACTTTACCTGCCTACAATCTATATAAAGGAGTGGTATCTCCCTCCCCTTACACACACTTCATGCATGTGATCTACCTCCTCCAAGTTGACGTTGAGGTTGAGGTTTGTTGCGGATCTTCTGGATAGGTTTACAAGTTCTGTCTTAGGTCTCTCTTGTGTGTGCCAGCCTGCCGTGGGTCTATCCCTGCTAGCCAGAATTAATTTTGTTTGTTGTTTTGGACTGTTGATGTCTTTCCTGCCTGTCGTGGGGTTAGCTTTGTTGGTCGTGACTATTTTCGTGTTTTCTATTGAGGTTGCTTGTGCCACCCTTGTGGTCAGATGATACCACCTTAATGGTTTGTTGTGTCACCCCTGTGATTTTTTTTGCCACCCTTGTGGTTTGTTGTGTTGCCCTTGTGGTTTGTTGTTTCTCCCTTGTGGTTTGTTGTGACACCTTATTTTTGTCTATTAGCCACTTTGATATTCTTACTTTGTGGCTAATATTGGACCACTGGTATCTATCTCAGCTTGAAGAAGGCACGTGTGTTAAATTTGGGATTAATGTGTTGATTATGGCTTTGTCTTTCCAGCACTAGGTTGGACAGTGATTTTTTGTTTTCATCCATATTGCTTGATAGTGGCTTGGACTATAGCTTTTCATATTTCCGAGTTTGTTTTTGGTTTCATATCCTAAGAGTTCTTCTTGGCATTGTCCCTATGATCACGATGATATCTACCCTGAGGGTTTGATCCATGATCTACTAAGATTTTTCTGAGCATACATTGGAGGAAGGAAACAAAAACTAATTAGGTACATTTGTTCCTCTTCTACAACTATGGTAATACTCAGATTTGAATTATGTGTGTTATTTATTTACTCATGTTGTTAGGTTATGAATCAGAATATTTTAAATGCTTTGATGATCTTAAATTGCAGTAGCAAATGGTTCGAAAATTATAAAAATATTTTTGTTTCTAGCTCGCATATTGTTTTTTCCCTTAATTTATAACATCATTCCTCTAACTTGAGGAACTTGATCTATTCATAGTCATGTGCTTTGACGCTCCACTATCAACATATCACCCAACACTTGAAATCATGTTGGTGGAAAGGCATGATACCATGACAAAAGTTTGTATCAAGTTGGGTAGTGAAGTTGTCCACTCCTGAAGCTTCAATAGTTCCTGCAAACTATTTTTGTCGTTATTTCTTACCCTTCCCCTTCTTCAGAGTGCATTGAGAAGCATAAGGGCCATGCTTGTTGCAATTGAAGCACTTGATATATCTCAAATCATTCTTTTGTTTGTTAGGATACCTTGGATTTTCCTTCTTCTTCGGACCCTTCTCAAATCCTTTCTTTCCTCCCTTCCTAATGAGGGCTAGGGTTGGAGCATCCTCATAACTGGTTAAGACTTGTTGTAGTCTCATCTCCTATCTAATGAAAGCATTCCATAACTGCTCAAATTTAGGTCAATTCTCTTGACCACAAATAATTTGGGGAAATTTTTGCCATGGTAGACTAAATCCATTCAGAAATATCTGAGCTAGCTTGATATCCTCAATTGTGTCTCCAACTATAGCAACTTCATTTCTCAGTTTTTCTATCTTCATGAGATAGCTTGCTATTGTATCTATTTTGGTCATGTGGGTAGAGGTGATCTTATTATTCAAGAGCATCTTCTTGGATACATTTACACTTTTGTGCAAGGTTCCCAAATCATCATATATGTCTTTGGTAGTTTTTTTCCTAGGGATATGTGGGATCAAGTAACCTTTCACTGAATCTAATTTTTTTTTATCCATGTTTACTGCTTTCTTATTGTGTACTACTAGATCTTTTAGATCTATAGGTAGTGCAACCAATCTCCATAAAGTATCATAGCTCTTCCATTCCCAGGGGGTTTTGCAATCTCAACTTCCACAACACAAATTTGGAGGATCCCTCTAACAATTGACTCTCTCACATATTAGGAATTTCCATTGTTGTAACTGCTTCAAACAAGATACAATCTGCAATCGCTAGACCAAAAATAGGGTTTCACAACCCACAACAATTATCGGGTCCACATGTCGATCAATGCCACAATTCTTCTTCAATCATTGAAGCTTGGACATATTGGCCATTGAAACCCTCTAACAACTCTTTACTCCATACAACTTGCTTCTCCATACATAGAATCCGGAAGACTTCATAAACTATGCTTTGATACCATGTTATACTTTCTAAACCATGTCAAACAAAGTTTGTACTAAAAGAACTTTTAAACTACCAGATAGTTGAACCTCGAAACCCACTCAAAATTGTGGTTCTAATAATGCTAAAATCTATATACACATACTGCAAAAAAATTATAATGGAAACTCACAAGTCTGTCCTAAATCACATCATTGTTATTAAAAAAAATCATAATTACAACATACTTGCTAAATCATTGTTAAAAGAAAAAATATAAACTCAGTACATGGATTTTCAAACCTATCACTGCTTTCTCATTAATTATGATTTGAAATGTGCAACATAAAAAACAATGAACTAATTCACGGTTCACTGATGAATTAAATGAATTAAACCTATATTCCTATGTTCTCCTTTAGAATAGGAAGTAGAGTGGGTGTAATGAATTTGGGAACATGCACATAACACCTCCATTGGAGATGATTTGAGGCATGTGTCCTCCTGGACATCTCCACTCTTAAATTCCATGTGGCTTACCTAAATAACAAAACCTAACTAAAGGGGTATTGAATTAGAGTGTTCAACATGCATCAATGCATTCATCTCTATCCTAAAGTCAAGTGTACCTTCAAAAATAGTAATCTCCTTAAAAAAAGCAACACTTTATCTCCTAGAACTGTGATCTAAGGATAACATTATACCTTCCTTCAATGTTGGAAGCCTACAAAAGTAGTGGTGCATCTTCTAGTCTACTCCATCATTGCATCCTCATCACTCAACCATGTAATGTCCCCATTTTCGGGTTCCCTTGCTATGCAGTCAGAGACGAATTTATGGGTTTGTGTCAGCATGACGAGAGGGGTAATTGGATGTTACCAATAATCTCATGGGGTTTAGATAAGCTATTTTATTCTTTCAGAGGTCTGCTTATCATTTTTCATCATCGGGATCATTCATGCATAGTCGTATTCTGATTCCGTTGCATTTTGACCGTTCTCGTAATTTGAGAGTATTATTGAACATTAATTAATGCATTTCACTAAGGGTGTCATTTTAATAAATTATTTAAGAGAGGTACCTTAGTGTAATAGCTCATTGGATCTGGGAGGAAAAACTCTAAATGTTGAGATGATGAAAAAGTGACTTTTAGTGGTCAAGAATGCTTTAAAGTCAAATAAATCACTTTTTGGAGTAAAATGGTTTATTAAATTAATAAAGTGAATTTAGGAGAAAATATTAAAGATGAATTAAAAAATCACTTGAAAGGAAAAAAGATGAAAGGGGTATAAGAGGATCATTTCCTCTCATTATGTTGATGAATATTTTGATTTGACTTGGAAAGCTATTGGATCCTTTGGGGATTTAGGGTAAACCCTAGTTTGGATTGGTTTTGGTGGTGAAAGATTCCACCCTAGTTGATCAGGTTTGGTTTTGGTGGTAAGAGATCCACCCTAGCCAAGTAGAGGGAGAATCACTCAGATTCTTCATTGTATTTCATTGTTGAAGACATTTTCTTATTTGGAGAGTCTCGATGTCCTCGAGGAAGCCAAACCCTTGATTTGCAATAGTATTTGGAAGAGTTTTTAGTGTCGATATTGAAGTCTGTTGAAGGAGGTCAATTTCGCGTGAGGGAAGGAACATCGTTTGGAGGGAGGTCACATTGGTTAGTGTGAGGGTTATTCCCCTTGTGAGAGTGGCGATCCTTTCTTATTTGGATGAGTTTCTCCATTTGGGGCAGAGAATATTACAGTTGGGCCGAAATACAAGTCAAGAGGGATCGATTTGTGTTAGGGGAGGTTGTGTTCTACTGGAGGGACGAGTTCCTCATCTACTATAGCTGTCATATTACTACCAGGACTGAGTTTCTTGGTTGCTTGGCCAAGTTTTCTTCCAAGAGGTCGAGTTATTTGTTGGGGAGACAAAGCTTAAGTGTCAGGGCCGATTTTATTTACAGTTGGGGCGATTTTATTGGTATAGGGATAATATTTCTTCATTGGATGTTTATGTCTTGTTGGAGCAGAAAAGATCTAGGTCTGGTAATCAAGTTGGAAACAAACTTGTGGGGTTTATTTTTTGTTACAACGATAGTGTCAAAGCCAATTTTTGTAGTTAAGGAGAGCTGCATTTTTTGGGGACCGATTTTGGTATGGGATCTATTCCCCTTCAGAAGAGGATGATTTAAGCCTCTAATAAGGGTCAGCTTGTTACAGGTCAGAGCATTATAATAAATCATAATTTTTGGGGTGAAGTGTCATTGTTGTCCTGTGTGTTACTGTTGAGTTATTTCTTTGGCATTCTTCTCTAGTAAATTGTTTGTAATATGAAACATATTTATGACATATAAACCTCATTCATCCATGAAAACTACATGAACAAACCAAACAAAAACAAATAGAAGATTTATATGGGGGTTTGGAGCATGTCCTCAATGTGTTTGACAAAAACTCTGTATCAGAATTAAGCCACAACCAATGGAAGATATGTTTATTGGTTGGAATGGGGCACTTCCACCTATCGTTTTACAAAATACCAAAACCAAAAATTTGTTGAATTCTACAGCAGTAAACAAAATTAGTAACAACCAATAAATGGGATATTACAGTGGTATCTGCGTGTGCTTTCCTCCTAGCCTGAAAGGTAAACCACGAAGGATATTTTTAGATTGTTTTGGTACATTCGGTGGATTAGGAAGAAGAGAACAGATCATGAATTCATGGTAGAATTTTTACGATCCTGTCAGGAATATCAAAAGAGTCTAACAACAGAGCCTCCATAGTGGTTGAAGCAATACTTATTAGTTGGGGAGAAGAAGAAGAAGGGATTCAAATATGAGGTAGTTGATAAAGAAAAGACCTAACTTCATGATGAAGGTTTGATAGAACCTCAGATTCACTTTTTGGATGTGCATGACGAGGGTGTATTAGCACCCAAATACGATCAGGATTTGGTATTGGATGATTTTCCCTTGGATGTTGATCTAACTTCTATGAAGTCATGCATGACAAATGATGAAGAGGAGGTTGGGAAGCTTACACTGAGCTTCATATGGAGTTGAGTTTGATACATTCTTCATCATTTCATTCATCTATGGCAGTCAAGACACATGAGGATGTTAGTGGTACTTATAGTTTGATGGAGGAGCTTCTTATGATGGTCAAGTGCAAGGACCATTAATATTTCCATGGGCTGGACAAGGTGTATGGCTTAGAGACTGTGATTGTACACATAGTCTGCATCTTGTAGATCACAAGCCACTTCTTTTGAGGAGCCCATTGATGGCTCAAGTCATAACTGTAGATGGGGGAGTTGAGCATATACCTCGTGGACCAACCATCAGAGAGGTATATGCACCCACTTATTGTGGGAATGGATATATTGACGACGTGGACACATCAATATGGGATTGTGGGGCGATTCCTTCAGAGAGACTTCTTGACAGGGACTTTGAGCATACCATTGAGTTTGGATTATCTAGGGGAAAGAAGTTGATAGATGAGCTTCATCGAGCAACATTTTCCTCGAATATTTATCTTTGATTAAGATATCATCAAATTACTTCCAAGTGTCATTATGGGCAATGCGAGTTCTTGGTCATGCCATTGGGGTTGACCAACATACTTGCCACCTTTCAGTCTCGCATGAACCCCATCTTCACACTACAGCTACATGGGTTTATGTTGGTGTTCTTTGATAATATCCTTATATACAAAAAGACATGGGAGGATCATTTGAGACAGTTAGATGAGACATGGTTCATGATGGAGAGCATATTTAGGCATGGGGCAGAGTACTCTCTAGAGATTGATTTTTGATCAGGCTATCATTAGGATAGGGATAGGGAGCTTAGCATGATGGATGCTTTACATTGTGTCCATGTGATCGGTATGCAGTATGTAAAGACAAATTAGGAGGATATCCATGATAGATTGGATTGGATCATAGGGATTTCAGTCAATTGGAAGTCCCAACTTCTGGTGGAATATTCCAAGGACCGTTTTTCTTGTGAGTGGATGGATGGTCATTCAGGATGACAGGTACAGAGTGGTGGATGACATCATCTACTATATGGGTAGCATATACTTGGTTCCATAGTCCACACTTAGAGAGGATATCATGATGGATATGCATGATACGCCCTTGGTAGGGCATCCTAGGTACTTCCATACTTACCAACAGATCAAAGAGAGGTTTTCATGGAAGGGACTCGAGGACAATGTGTGGAGACATGTGAAGGAGTGCATGAATTGTTAGCAGAATGGGTTAGAGAATACCTATCTAGTAGGATTATGGTAGTCTACACTCATTTCAGGACAGAGGTGGGAAAGAGTGTCGACATATTTCAACACAAGTCTACCAGAGGTGCATGGCAGGGACTACATTTCAGGGACTTCATCAGAGTATGAGGCACCACAGATAGAAAAATGTTTCTTTAGGGAAGCATTTAGGCCCCATAGGTTTCCTGAGTACATTGAACATGATCGAGACAACACACCTCTCAAGAAATTTTGGCAGGAGTTTTACATATTAGCTGGCACATAGTTGATCAATGTAGCACAGTTGGAGTCGGTTGGTATGAGACATAGTGGGCTTATAGTTTGTATGTGGCTTCCAAGAACTCACATGATTGGTCTGTTTCATTTTTAGGATGCTTCGAGAGGAGATAATGGGGTGCATGTTATATGGTGGGACATATTTTCTTTTTCGATACCTATGATTGATTCCGACAGTTGATTTGCATACTTTGACTTCACTGAGATGTCATGGTAGGATATGACTTGTGGTAGTGGGTTCATCCCTTACATGTATTTCAGCTTTGGGTTCTAGGAGAGGAGGATGTAATCTAGGTATACCATTATGATCAAAGTGGCGCAACGTCAACATGGTCGTTCCTTTATGAGATTAGTTTAGAACCTTCAGATTGCATGGTTTGGCATTTTAGTGACTAGTATAAATGATAGAGCCAATTTGTACTTTTAGGCGTTTACTCCTATGGTACATTGGAGTGGTTCTCTGAAAGATTAATTCTATGATGGGTTGAACAAGTCCTTGCAGTATATGATTTATGTACTTATCAATAGTATTCAGGTGGTCGCTTGTGTTAGTACCTGGTAGGACAGTGCTTTGAACAAAGGGTGCTTCATATCTTCTCGGTTGGTTTGGGACCCTGAAATCATTCTTAGTTTCAGTCTGGTTCAACCTATTGATCGTATGGTTGTGATGACATTTCTTGAGGACAATCAATGTTTGGGAAGGGAGGAATCTAATGTATTCATTTTTGGTTTCCCTTGCTCTGCAATTGGAGATGACTTTATGGGTTTGTGTCAGCATGAACAAAGGGGTAATTGGATGTTACCAATGATTCGATGAGGTTTAGAGGAGCTATTTGATGTCTTCAAAGGCCTGCTTATCATTTTTCATCATCGAGATCATTCCTATACAGTCTGATTTCAATTCCATTGCATTTTGACCATTCCCATAATCTAAGAGTATCATTGAGCATTAATTAATGGATTTCACTAAGGGTGTCATTTTAATAAATTATCTAAGAGAGGTACCTTACTGTAATATCTTTTCGGAACTAGGAGGAAAAAATCTAAATGTTGAGATGATGAAAAATGACTTTCAATGGCTGGGAAAGTTTTAAAGTCAAATAAATACTTTTTGGAGTAAAAAGGTTTGTTAAATTAACAAAGTGATTTAAGGAGAAAATATTAAAGATGAATTAAAAATTCAGTTGAAGGGGAAAAAGTTGAAAGGGCTATAAAGAAGAGATAGGGGCTCATTTCCTCTCATTATGTTGATGAATATTTTAACTTGATTTGGAGATCTCTTAGAGCCTTTGGGGGTTTGGAGTAAACCCTAGTTTGGATTGGTTTCGGTGGTGAAAGATTCCACCCTAACGGATCAAGCTTAGTTTCGGTGGTGAGAGATCCACCCTAGCCAAGTAGAGGAAGAGTATCTCAGGTTCTTCATTGGATTTCATTGCTCAAGAAATTTTATTATTTGCAGAGTCTTGGTGGCCTTGAGGAATCCAGACCCTTTATTTGCAACAATATTTCGATGAGTTTTTAGTGTGGATTTTGAATTCTGTTGAAGGAGGTCGAATTTCACTTATCCAAGGTCGATTTCATGTGAAGGAAGGTGCACTATTTGGAGGGAGGTTGTATTGGTTAGTGTGAGGATTATTCCCCTTCTGAGAGGGTTGACCCTTCCTCATTTGGAAGAGTTTCTCTATCCTAGGAAAAGAATATTATAGCTAGGTCAAAATACAAGTGAAGAGGGGCCGATTTGTGTTAGGGGTGGTCATGTTCTACTGGAGGGTCAAGTTCCTCATCTTCTATAGCCACCATCTTACTTCCAGGGCCGATTTTCTTGGTTACTTGGCCAATTTTTCTACCAAGAGGTCGAGTTATTTGCTAGGGATATAAATCTTAAGTGCTAGTGTTGATTTTATTTACAGCTAGGGCGATTTTATTGGTATAGGGATAAAGTTTCTTCACTGGATGTTTGTGTCTTGTTGGGCCAGCAGAGATTTGGGTCTGGTAATCAACTTGGGAGAAATCTTGTGGCATTTAGTTTTTGTTACAACTATACTGTGAGAGTGGATTTCTATAGTTGAGGAGAGATGCATTTTCTGGGGACCGATTTTGGCATTGTGGGATCTATTCCCCTTCACAAAAGGATGATTTGAGCCTCTAATAATGGCCAACTTGTAAGAGGTCAGAGTATTATAATAAATCAGATCTTTTTGGGTGAAGTTTTACCGTTGTCTCGTGTGTTATTGTTGAGTTATTTCTTTGGCATTTGGTTGTAATAAATTATTTTTAATATGGAACGTATTTTTTCCATACAAACCTCATTCATCCAAGAAAACTACATGAACAAACCAAACAACAAGACCATAAACAAACAACAACAAATAGAATATTTATATGGGGTTTGGAGCATGTACTCAATGTGTTTGACAAAAACTCTGCATCAGAATTAAGCCACAACCAACATAAGAGAGGTTTATTGGTGGGAGTGGGGCACTTCCACCTACTATTTGACAATAGACAAAAACCAAAAATTTGTTGAATTCTATAGCAGTAAACAAAACTAGTAACATCCAATAAGTGGGATATTACAAACCATCATGTTGCACATAAATCAATATTATATAGATATGTTGAGTGTGTATTTATACTATAACTAAAGAACCCATAGATGCCACATGTATGCTCAACCCTATATAATACTATTTGAGGTACACTAATTTAACGAACATTAGCACAATATCTAAGTGAAAGAATTTTAGAACAATTTTCTCATTTCAAACTCTTATTGATCACACTGAGATATGATGCAGCCCCCCTTCTCTCCTCGGGGTTGCGCGACCTCCCGGTCAAGAATATTCAATTCACTGACCTGAATCAGCTCTTCAAACGTCTGCTAGACCCTAAAATCAATTCACACAGGCCCCCTTTGGTTACCCACGTAGGCTTGTTTCACTGCACACCCTTTCTCTGGCACTTATGATAACTCTAAATGGCGAGTGCTAGCTCCTTTTCTAGGCATTTCCTCCTTATGACCACGGGATATAATCTTCGACTATCCCCCTTCGCGACTTCAGGATTTGACGGTTTCTAGTGCAGCTGACTCTCAATTCCCTAAACTTTGGACCGACAAAATCACCCAGACAGAAATCTACGGCCCATGCCTCTCCAACAACCAATGGTTGTGATTCACTTCGAGACTCCAGCTTTGGGAGTTCTGAGCGTTCCAAACACTCCTTTCCCCTAGAGTGATTCATACCCGGAGCAACGGATCAAGCACCACGTGCTCACCTCGATCAACGGTTAATATTCGTCCCTTGTTCCCACTTCGGATGACTTCCAGTCAACGCTCCTCTACTCCTCTTTCTCCCAGAGTGTCAATCCTCTAGAGTGACAGATCTTCTGCCATGCATCCTTTTCCAACAGGCGGCTCATATGAACTCTGGCGCTCCAGCCTTCGGGAGTTCTCGTGCCTTCACACTTCACTTCTTCTGGAGTGACTATTCTCCGGAGTGAATCTCCACTCTCCATGTGTCCCTCAGTTTATCAACGACTCCTGTTGACTACAGCCTTCGGGACTTTCGACCTTCAGTAACTTACTCTTCGATTTCTCTGAAGTGTCCTATCACCGGAGTGATAGATCTGATGCCATGTGTTCCAACAATGGACGAATAGGATTAGCTTCTTACCTCTGGAGCTTCGAACGACTTTTGGTCAATGACTCTGTTTCCTCATCATCTTTTCCTCCAAAGTGCACACTTCCAGATTCCACGATCTGACAACGTGTGTCCTTCTCAGATCGAAGGCCACAATTGACTCCGACAATTCACGACTTCGACAGAAATCGCTCTTTGCTCCATGCAAATCTCCGGGAGTTTTATCTCTTGGACTCTCTGATCTATTGCCACGTATCCTCGTCGATATTGATGACCTCGATTTACTTCACAACTTTGGGACTTCGGTGATCTCGATCCTTGAATACTTCCAAACCTTTGAATACATGAAGTTTCAAAGGACTTCAAAGACTATCCTCCGTGCAACTCTCCCAGATCTCACGGTCTAGAAGATCTTGATTCCTCCGAATGGATCTTTCTCGTGGATTGGGAAATTTTCAGTGGGCTCCTCCCTACTGAGGAATTTCCATCCACTATCTCTTCTAAGCTTGTTCCTCCTCGAAAATTTAAGCTTCTCAGAATGTTTCTTCTTACACACTCCTTGCAACTCTCAAGATGACTTCTTCGATACTTAGTCGAATGTCGACCCTGTTCACACCTTGCAACAGGTTTCTTTCACTTAACTCCTTTGTGGATGACTGTGCACTCCTTGCAACAGTTCTTACACAACTCAATTTTTCCTCTTGAACAATATGACAACGCTAAGTGTGTTTCTACCTACGCACACCTTGCATGGTCCTCTACACTCCTTTGCAAATGAAACTTCACGTTATCCCTCCTGAGCTTCTGAGTCAAAATAGACTCCGTCAATGCACTCCTTTCGGACACTATGCACTCCTTTCATGTAAAGCTTCATGTTATCTCTCCTGAGCTTCTGAGTCGAACTAGACTCTGTCAACGCACACCTTGTAGACACTATGCACTCCTTTCATGTAAAGCTTCACATTATCTCTCCTAAGCTTTTGAGTTGAACTAGACTTTGTTAATGCACACCTTGAGGACACTATGCACTCCTTGCATGAGATCGCAGAAGAGAAACACTTGAAACTTATCTAATCCTCACAGATTCACACATTAAACCATGTAATGCATTCATAACATAAGAACAAGTAATAACAGAGAAATGAAACTAAACAAAAAGCTTTCCATTCATTCAGATAGACACAACAAAAACAATACCAAACATTTTGGATCAACACTTCTCTATTATATTCATTCAAATGATATGTACATGGGCTCATACAACTTCGATAAGCTTCAACAACCTCAACAATAACAACTTCAAGAACTTTCAGCAGCCTCATTTAGGCATACAATACATATATTTATACAAGGAGGGATCATGGATCTTTTCCCTCTGACTACCTTAGTGTTATCTTATCAAAGTAAAAGCTTTCAGCTACTAAGCCTTATTACAATAAATGATCAATACATAAATATAAGAGTGAATGCTTCAGATCTGTACTACTATTAATTACATTAAAGAAAATACAATCTCCATCGATCTCATGCGATGGTTCAGCCTCTTATCATTTAAGAACTTCTTTAATTACAACCTTTTCAAGATATTTACGTGACATGTCATCTTTAAAATTCAAAATCACTTCAAAATGCGCGCTAGGGCGTTGAGTTGTCCTCCACTTGCATGTTGATGATGATGCTCCTGCATCAAGATCCAACATGTGTGCATACACGTGAAAATTTTGGGTAATTTTTGTTTTGACATGGTCAATGAATCAAAGTGGTTGCATATGAAGTCTATTTCCTATGATCTAAGCCAATGATTGAATTAAACTTTCTAGCAATGAATGAGGGACAAAATCCATATGGATCACGTGCAAAATATTACTTGTGATGACTTACTTTGATCCTTTATGGGTTTACCATGTGTTTCTAGAATTGTATCTTTGTATATGTATTTTTAGTAGTCTTAGTTATATGATTCTCTATAAGCCTATGATTTTTTCAATTAAATGGAAATAGGATGAATTCAATTCTTATATCCAAGGTCCATGATAAAACAAAAATCTATTAATATAATTAAAACCAAACTTTTACATAAATGTATGATTGATTTTGATTCGGGTCTATGTAAATTTTCCTTAATTTGGGTATGTATGACAATATTTATGATTAAGTTAAGATATTTAATTGATAAAAAAAACATTTATTATGACTTTAGACCTTAACAACTATTTGAGTTGATTCACTAAGTGCCTTTGGTGACATGGTTAAGCATATTCGAGTGGCAATCACTTTGATGGAGGTGGATAATGAATTTTGTCAATAGAGATTGCTAATATGTTAGTTGACATGACTAAATGATAGGTGATGTTCGAAAATTCCTTTAGAGTGCATATATAAATAGATTCTAAGCATGTGTGAGTAGATTTTCTAGTTGTAGTATTTGTTGTGCACTATGTGATCATGCATGTATAAATATATTCTAAGCATATGTCGAGTAGATTTTCTCGTTGTATTTGTTGTACATGATGTGCTCTTTTTGTATCTATATATATTGTTATTATAAATTACTTAAAGAGATAAACCATTTTGCTCTAGTATTTTGTTTATGTTGATATGTATATGTGCTACTTATTTGTTTTCAATTGTATTTATCAAGAGAATCTTATGGATCCTAGTTAATGGGTGTTAATCTTGTTGAATGAATATTTAATTTAATTATGCAAATGAATTTAATTCAAGAAGAAGAATCATATCTATGTATAATTTTTTATCAAAATAATGTGTGTCGTTTAACGATAATTTGTCATGAATTTTGAATTGTGAGGGTATCATGATCTACAGGATCAAGAGCTTGTGGAATTGGACAAGTGATATCATGTGATCTTATGTTTTTTAAATTTAACCATAAATATGGTGTATAGATTCTAAATATATAATTAAACATAATTGGATGGGATCTCTAATAGTGGAATGTTTAGTGGGAGTTGAATCTTGATCTAGTCACTAGTGAGATATTGGGATCTTATGCCAGCTACAAAGATTCATGGGGTTGAGTGTTTTAATGGAGAGGAGGAGTTGTATATTGATCTAGTCACTAGTGGGATCTTATGGCAGCTACAAAGATTCATGGGCTTGAGTGTTTTAATGGAGAGGATTTTGACCTCTGGAGAATTCACATGGAATCATACCTTTATGACCACACTAAAATGTTTTGAGTCATTTGGCACCAAAGAAATGTCGAATTTAATTTCTCTAGTTGGCTTGTTGGAATTGTCTCTTTTGCATCCGCTTGTCTCTTTATGGGAATTTGTGTGTCATTGAATATCATTATAGTGACATCTAGAATAACCTACATAGTAGAAGTTACTACATCGGCAATAATGCCAAAATTAGTAACATTTACTATTTCTAATTACAACCCTTTTTTTAAGCAGTAACCCACTTTCATTTGAACAATGATATGGATGTTTCTCGATTTGTGTTTAGTCACATCAATGCCCACAAGCTACAAATAGTGATATGATATATGGATAATTAATAAACCAATCCATAATATTAATAATACTTAATCTGATATACTAATGATTATCAATACATGCATACAATAAAAAAGGTTGAGAAGAGTTGACTAACTATAGTTGTGACTATGATTGTGCATGGCTGACCATTTTTGACCCAAATTGACCATAGTTGAATAGGTTTGTGTATAGTTAACTATGGTTTACTATGTTTGATTATAGTTAACTATGGTTGAATATGTTTATCTTCTTTTTTTCTAAGAAAAAACTTGTGAAATCCCCTCTTCTTTGGAATATCCGGAAATAAGGCTACTCAACTACCAACCATAATAGTATCTAGTCACCTTGAGGGACTCAACTAGATTTGAACATGTGACCTATGGCCTCCTTATCAGGAACATTCCTTGGGTAGATGGTTCAATCAATTGAACTAAACCTTAGGGTTGAATGTGTTCAACTATGATTAATTAGTAACACTTTAAACTCATAATCAATGACCCACTAACTTCTAACTTCTAACTTCTAACACATAACTCACTAAAACTACCCCCATAACATGTTATCTTTTAGGGTTACTTCAAAAGTGTTTACACCATGTTTGGAGGTGTTGCATGTGATGTGGGGTGTATGGTGTATGAATGACCCTTGGTTGTGTCGTGATGGACATACACATGGGAGGTGGCTTGCTCATTGAGTACTAGACCTTGTATGGATTCTTGTGTGACATTTTCCTTGGAGTGTTGGAGACCTATACAACTTGATGACATTATTCATGAAGTGCACATGGAAAATGGGTGGCTTGATTAGAGGATGACTTTCCTTAGAGGAGGGGCATTGGTCATCCTAGAGGAGGGCATTGAGCCCTAAATGGAATGGGAAAACTTGGTTATGTGCATGGAGTTTTGTACTTGACTTGAGAATGCTTGGGTTGAGAAGTGGTCATGTAGGTGAGGTGGACCTAGAGGAGCACATGGCTTAGGAGGGGAATTGGATTTTTGGAGGCTTGTAGAGGTGGATAATTCATGCCATGGAGCCTTTCTTGTTGGATGTGCATGACTTAGACTCGCTTAATATATGTCACTTAAAGTTGGAGTGTTTCACATGTGGGCCTATCTTCTTGTAGTTAGGTTTCTTGTAGTGGAATAGGTCCACTTTATATTTTGGGCCTCCTTTAGCTCTCATATAAATAGAGGAAAAGGGTGTATTTTAATACATTCATTCATTCATACATCTATGTTAGAGATGTGAGGAGTGGAGAAAACTAGTCTCTCTTTATTGTGTACTCTTATTTATATTTTCTCTCTTTGTCTTGTAGTGCTAGGGTTCTTGGGGAAGTTCAAGGGAAATTATAGGGTTATGGTTTTACCCTAAGGAGGAAAAGGATCTAGGGTTTCTGATAAATCCTAGGGAGATAAAGATAACATTGTATATTATAGCTCTTGCAAGAGAAGAAGACTAGGGTTTTGTGGCAATTGAAAACCCTAATGCTACTTGTTATTCTTGTTGAGGAGGAGAAGAGAAGGAGACACCTTTCACGTGCTAAGGAGAACTTTTCATTGTTGAGGATATTTGATGGAGTGACCAACTTTAGCTAGGAAGGATTCCTAGCTCGGAGGAGGAGTTAGTGGCTAGGATTTTATGGTTTCCCTAACTAGGGTTTGGAGAGCTTGACTTGTACCAAATTTGTGATAAGTTGTGGTGTGTAGCTTTACTTCATCTCTTGGATATATATGAAGTGCCTTATCTATCCAAAATTGTGTACTTGTTGATTCGATTTCCAGTTTGTGTTATCTTCTTGATTGGGTGGATTCCAACACTTGTTCATGTTGATTTGACATATTATATTGCTAAAATTGTTAAGTGATTTAGCACACACCATGAAGATATAATAGATTTTCCACTATAAGAAAGTGTTTTAGTTCTATTATATGCTTGGAAAAGTGTGCCCTAAGGTCTATGCCTTGTTGGCATTGAATTGCATTTGTATGGGATTTATTCCTTTAAATTGTTGGGTGATTTTGGTTGAACCAAAGTGAATTATTTTCTACTATAATTGAATATTTCATATCATAGCTAAGTTTGAAAGTTCCCATGGATTAGATCCAGGAAACCTCAAGCAAATGAGGTGAAATTTCATATTTACATTAATTTCCATTGGTAAGAAATTTCTACATGGTATTAGAGACGTTTTAATTCAGATTACTCTCTTTGTGAAAAGGGAGTTGGATATTTCAATTGTATTGTCTCTAGGAGTGGTGCTTGACATATTTAGAGGTTGTTAGGTGTGATACCCTAGGATGCTTGGGAGAAGCCATGGAATCCTTGTAGGGTTATTCTACATTCTTTGTTGTTAATTTTGATTTTAGGTGTGCTTTAGATCTGCAAGATGTATACTCTTAGTCTTAGAGAGTGATAGGTTGGATGGTGATTCCAAATTCATACCTTGGAAGTTTAACTGATAGATGCTCTTGAAGAACATACTTTTAGCTATCTACACGAGTAAGACATATACGGTGGTGAGATTCTAGGCTAAGATCACAAAGTTGAGAGATTAGTTGGTTTCCATAGGGATTGTGGTGGAAGATAAGGAGTTTGTGTCCGCTACCTTGAATGGAATTTACTCATCTTGGAGGCATTTTTCAAAGGTGTTTTTTCTCGTGAGAAGTGGCCTAGCTTTATGAAGCTTTGGGATGAACTTGTGTAGGATGAGATCAGGTTGGAGTCATGTTCAACACAATAAAAAGAAATAGAAGAAGTATCATTCATTGGGAGGATGAATAAGGGAATCAAGAAAGAGGACAAAAAGGGTAAGAAGGAAGATTCGAATCCAAGAAATAAAGACTTCAGTAAGGTGAAGTGTTTCAGGTGTCACTAGTTGGGACATTATGCCAACAAGTGTTCAGAGAAGAAGAAGGGGAAGGCCAAATAGGTTGCAGTTGGTACTGTAGTAGGAGTGGATAAAGGGATATCATAGTTTGAGACTACCTTCTCCATGGTCTCTTATTTATATTCTAACACCATGCCAAGTGTTGGATGGCATGTGGACAATGGGGAATTGAGAGATATGACTTATGATAAGAAACCCTACAGTGGGCTTCAAAAGCAAGAGGGTATGTGTGTGAATTTGTGTGATGATGTTATGTATCTTGTGAAAGGATTGGTATCCATTTCATTCTTGATGTCATTAGATGTTGATCTTAGTATAAATGATGTTTCGTTTGTTACTAGTTTGAAGAAAAATCTACTTTCAGTTTCTTATTTGGTAGATCATTAGTGTAGAATTTCATTTGAAATACAATAGTGCACTATCAATGATTGTAGTCTAGCTAGTCTTAGTACTTTAGCTAGAGGTGTGTGAGTTGGTGACCTTTACAAGTTTCTTGTTGATCATGTGGCACTTGTACATTCAAGCAAGAAGTTGGATGAGTCTTTTATTCCTAAGGAGTATGAAGATCATGCATCTTAGGTTGCCATGGAGACACGCTCAAAACCTTTATGGAATTTGTGATTGATTTCAAACTTGCAATTGATGGGAGTATTGAGGAGTACATGGATGATGTTGTTGGATTCTCTTGGGAAGAGTTAGTTGGCCTCGATGAGATCTTACTCTAGTTACTAGAGGATTCTCTCAGAAAGAGGGAGTTGACACTATTGAGGGTTTTGCTTCAATTTTCAGATGTTTTGCAGAGCATGGGGGAGATACCTATGTTTGCAAATTTATGGAGGCCTTAGTTAGTTCAATGGGTTACACCACGAGATTGGTATTTAAGGATCAATGAGTTGAAATATATGTAGATTTTATCTAGTGGTTTTGATAGATATGTTCCACTTGTCCTGGTCTTGTATGGAGATGTGATAATCTTTGCAGGATGTCTTGAACAAATCATGATGTTGTGTCCAAAGATTTTATCCCATGATATCAGTTGAAGGAATGACGGAGTTTGGAAGGTTGTTGATGGTTGAGAGTTATGTTCCTCCATATTCACAAGTGCTCGGTGTTCTTTAGCGGATCAAGATGTTGTAATAGTATCTTGTTTTGTTGATGTTGAGCGAGAAACTAAAATGCTTCTTGCAAAACACTTCAGACCTCATTAGGCTAAGCAAGGTAAGTGGGGTTATCACCCTATGCTTATAGCCTAAGAATGAAAATCAAAATTCCAAATGAAATGAACCTTGACTTGAATGCAACTTGTTAATATAATATATTTTATATTCTCTTTTGTGTTCTTTTACTTTTAATTGTACATAAAATAAAATAAATGAAAGGAAATACAACATGATTAAAGAAAAATGTACAAAAATAATATAAAATTCTTATAATTAATATTTATAACAGTAGTAATAATAGCAAAAGAAATACAAAATAAAAGCAGTTTAGAAAGTTTTAAAATATTGAAATAGAACAAGCCTTGAGACAAATGCAATGATCCTTTTATAATGAACCAAATAGCAAGAAGAGATAAATGCCTTTACAAATCTCTATGAATATTTGGACCAGCGAAATCCTTAGAAGCCTCAAATGTTAAGTAAATCATATAAAGGAAACTAAGTGCCACAAAAAGAAGAATGAAATGCTACAATCAAACTCAGACCACAGTAAGTGATGTGAAGCACAATTGATTATCTACAAAAGTTGTCACCAATTAGCATTGAACATATTCAGAACTTCTAATATATGCAAAGAAATACATAAAAAATAATTAACCTTAGGAGAAAGTCATAGGTTTTGTATCATTCTTCTTTTCATTGTCTTTTTTCAGTAAATCCCTTCTATTTACAAAGAAGTTTAACTCAAAGAGTACTTAGAATGGTGAAAGATGATCACTAACAGAAAGCTCGCAAAGCTTTAGAATACCTCTCAATTGATGAATAATCATCCCTTCATTAATTTCCTCCTTTCCTTTTGTATCTTCCTTAAATAGTTATTCAGTTCAACTGTTTAATATAAATTAATATTTTTTTACATGAGTAAGGGACTAATTATAAGTCAATGGAGTAATTAATACGAGGGAATGATATTATGTATAATATTTATAAAGGTAGGTAGGGGTCCCACTATACTCTTATAAGGAAATATAACTTATATCATTTAACCATTTCCCTTATGAAATAAGTAATCATGCACCACATGCGATCATAATCTAAACGAAAGACAAAATGAATATATACCACCACCTTGTCCCTCCAAATATTGATGATATAAAACAAAATGTCTTTAATAGCCAGAATTTGGAAATGTCAAACCAAGTAAAAGTATTATCGACATCATTGTAAGTGGCATCAACATAAAATATCAGTACTGAGATATCTCAGGAAACATGTCTAAGTGAGAAATTTCCCTTTTCTCCTCGTATCTCCTTTGTACTTTCCTTGGAGTGGACAAAAGCGGGTTTTGAGGTTTCAGAGCTTGAATATTCTTTCATAGGATTCTTTCCCTTTTCATATATAGGTAGCTTTAAAGAAGAGGATTTAACCTCAATGTAAGGTTCATTATAAGTGAAATAATTAGCAGGAGTAATAGAAGCAATAACAAATTCAGGTTGAGGGTGATTTTCATGCATGCTGTATCATTTTTCATTCCTTGAAACATGCTTGTTTTGGTTTGTTTCCCATCCATCATTGGCTCGGTCAAATTGTGGATGCAGATGGATGTTAGTAATACTCGGATTTGGTTGAAAGGGTAAATTTGCAGGTCTTAAAGGCTTAGGAAATGCTTGTTGTCCACCCAAGAAAAGGTGCCCAATATGTGCCAAATGATTGAACTCATCGGAATTAGCATCAAAGTGGACAAAGAACCTTATTCTTTTATTTCGTCCTTCTTGCCCAAAATCATTTGGCATTATTCCTTGTCCCCTTAGGGATCCCCTTGATCCATGACAGAAAAAGATAATCTAGAATCATAAAACGTCCATTAAATTCATGATAACTATCAACTGCATGAAAATGGAAGAAAAATAAAACTTTCACAAAATATTCATTGAATATGATTTGCAATTACTCTATTATGAGAATGATGGGCTTATAGTAATGAAGAACTGTTGAATGGCCAAGATGAACGGACATAAACTTTATTTATGAGTTTTATAGTTCAAAATCTTTCACAACATTATTGAAATGGCTTTGAATAGCTTTGATAGATTTAGACAAAATTCTTGCTGCATAATACAATGCCCCAATTTAAAAGTAAACTCTTTTTCCCACTTTCACTAAAAAAACGCTGCATGAAAACTCTTCCTAGATGCATGACAACAAAAATATTTTTGAGTGATTTTGATCATAAACCCAAATCAATAATTCACGGTATGGAACAAAGTATGAAATTTAGAGGGCGAAAGAATTTCAAAATAACAATATCTATAAATTACAAGCATAAATAGGATTCCTAACTCTTGCAAACATAGGAATATGCAACTCAGGTACTAATAAATAATGGTTGAACAAAGGACAATCTTTTTTATTTATTTTCAAATGGAGAAGTCACAATAATATGTTAAAACCATGAAGGGTCTGATCTTCTGGTTATAAGTGATAGAGATTTGCAACTAAACATTCACATTTACAATTCATTGCCTGTCAATTAATAACAAATAAAACAAGTTACCAGCTGCTATGAACCCTATGTGGATTCGTAAAAAAAATTGACATACCCAAATGTAACCAGGATGAAAGGCTAAATAATAAATGGCAATGAGGAAGGGAAAACAACTCAGACATAGCTATTACAAATCATTTAGAAATAAATAATTGTTGCTAAACTATTTTTCTTCATCTACAACAACAAATAGATCCATACCATTGCTTACATAACTAAAAATTGCTCTCTATCTTTCACTACAACAACCCCAAATATATTTTCCCACAATTCGATTATGAACTCGATGAAGTGGTTTCAATTTCGTGCATGAGAAAGAAAGAATTCACATCTGTAAAGTTGCTTAGCGAGTCACAAAACCCTAACGATTTCGAAAGAAATATTCAAATGAGCTTGCATACCACTACATTCACATCATCGTTCCATCGCCTTAATTACAGGAGTGCCATGCATAAATCCTCAGATTTCACGAAACTGTTGAGTCTACCAATGCCCATTAATGCGAGAAACTATATTGAAACCAAAACATTCAAATGTCATGAGGTGAATTCCAAATATCCACTTTAAATCTTGCAACTATTTAATATCTCTTTGATGCACAAATCACCCATATATTCATAATACTTTGCATCGATTCCATGCCAAACATACAATGAAGAACTACGATTTTGTCCATATAAACATATAGTTTTGAACTTCATAGATATAAATAATGACCACTTCTTATCACAACAATAAAATAATATCCTTTTAAAATTCATTGGATAACCTTCCAAGTGGGACCTCTTCCAAACCTAGGCAAAGTGGAGTATTGATTAGGATTTAGTCTTGATCATTTGTAGGCTTTCATAAAGGTTGGACCATATATTGGGTCAACAATTGGATATAGTGTGACTTCTACAACTTACATGATCCACATTCTAGCATAGATGAAGAATATGGTCAGTCAATATGTGAAGTTTGATGATGATGTGAGGTCTTCTAGTTCATAGGTGTTCCTTTAGAGATTGAAGGGAGTGAAGAGGTTTTTGTTGTTCTAGAGGTTGATTTAGAGGATAGAGTAGAATCATGTTTAGTTGTCGACGATGTGAGATTAGGGATGATGTTGAAATATATGGGATTACATGCGATAAGTTACCAGTAGAGTAGTCACACAACATAATATACATAAGAAATCTACAACTAATATACAAGCATGCATACATAGAAGGAGGAAGAGGAAAAAAATAGTAGTGGAACTAGCAATAGGTGGTATTTTATTATACCAGATCAATCACCATTAAATACATCATATGTTCACATCTATTTATACATTTGTATTAATGGAAGGTAGTTACAATTGTTACAACTACCTTGGCCAGTCAACTTGTCTCTTGGTTGATTGAATTGATTATTTAGTCGGCTTATCTTCATAGTTGATTGTCATATTACATTTGGTCAATTGGATGGCCTAGTTGACTAGTCAATTAGGCCCTCCAACATTTCCCCACCCTGAAAGCCTTCTTCAGGGACCTTGGAATCCTACATAATCTCAAAATTGAAATCCCCAAAATTATACAAGTATATTTAAGATGGCTATGTTTGGACACTTGTTGATGGTGTTGGTCCTGTTGGTACTTCAAGTTGGTTGGTTGACGTGCTTGGTTGAAAATATTTAAACTAAGGTCTTGACATGGGTACTAGTGGTCCATGCTACTCATTATGTTGTGTCAAGTCCTACTGAAATTAAATTCAAAGGATATAGGTTCTTTCTCAAAGTTGGAGAAAGTTCATCTTTGATTAAGTCAGTAGTGGTTACCGCAAGCAATGGTATATTCTCATGTGACTGATATATATATATATATATATATATATATATATATATATATATATATACGTTCTTTTGAATGTCATCGATGAATGGTACCATATTACTTTTCTCATCTCTTGCACCCTAGATCTTGTGTGGGTTGGGATTCATTACTTTTCCCTCCAATGTCTTTTGTAGCACAATGCTTTGGGTTGTCTTTGCATTACCTTCAATCGGATTGAAACCCACTATGGTCATCTTGACCTTCTATCTTTCTAAAATGAGGATTTCATCCCTCTATTTGTTGTTGATTCTAGTCCATTTCTTGAAGTTGATCCAATGCTTATCCCATATGATCTCTTCCATGTTTTCTTGTTGGTTGGTGTTCCTGCACTTTTTCAATCTCAACACCTGTTATTTATCAAAAGTATTTTTTACCATGTTTCCTTCTTTGGGCTTCGATCTTCTAGATACCAAGATTGCTTCTTTCATATTATATGACATGGTTCCTTCAATGTTTGACAAAGTACAAATCTTATGTGTAATTTCTTATTTCACTACCAGAACAGGGCTATGTAAAACCCGAATGAGGCTTCTTTCATTCTCTCTACTTGGAGACTTAGGAATTTCAGTTTATGTGGAGATTTCATTATTCATGCAGGTTATATTTATAGGACTCTTTTGCGAGCTATTGCGATATCTTCTCATGTGGTGATCATTTCAATGACACTCTTCATTAATGACATGTAATGAGTGTGGTTTTCTTGTGCAATTAGGTGGCTTGTGATTGAGTTGTTTATCTTGGTCGATGATTTTTATTTCCCATATAGGCTCTTTTTTTTTTAACCATTCCCATGTTTTCTTCCTTGGCTTGTCTAAATAATTTCTTACCTCTAGGGTTGTCCCTTTCAGGTCGACTTCTACTGAGACAAAGGAAAAATATTTAATAAATTTATCTTTGATTTCTTTCCATGTACATGCATCTCCCCTTTCCTCTTCAATCTTATACCACTTGTAAGGTAGGTATTCCAGAGTGTTCAAGAACATATGAGGCCATACATGTTTGTCAAGATACTTGATTCTCCTCCTTTCTCTTTCACAATCCTCTATATGAGTCAAAGGGTCAAACCTTGTCTTGAAATTGACTATGTTGGTTACGAATGAAAGTTTTTTCCCACCAAATCATTCAACAAAATACATTGTTTCCATAGTCCATGCATGCAGTTGAGGTGCATGCATGTCCCACCATTGGGAAACTTGTCCTGTAAAGGATTGCACCAAGTTTTGCAGTCGATCATGTTCACCAATTGAGTTCGACACTGATCCAAGCGGATATCAGTGGCCACACACCTTTTCCAACTGGCTCAAAACAGTTTTCTGGCAAATTTGGTAATTTACCATTTTTAGCAGTTTTTCGGGTCCAAAACTTCCGGAGCCGTTTTGAGGCCCTAAACAACGTTTTTTGGGAAAACAGGGAGCAACATGGGAGCTCCTTCAATGTTTCTCACACAAAAATTGTATTCCTTGAATACATCTTTCTAATGAGGCATCGAGCACCCCAAACGAAGATCGTATGCAAAAGTTACACCCCCGGGAAGTTGACGTATCAACTACCTCCATCGGGGCCCACAAACCTTTTGGCTTTTCATCTTCCGAGGTTAGGGTTTTGGATTTTTCTTATGTTAAAAAAAGGCCCTTAGAACCTCATTGTAATAATCATCTTCTTACGGATGTGAGTAGTCGTCACATCTCTTCTCAGAGATAAGTTGCCACCATTCTAGCAAGTCTTTCTCTCTATATTTTTATAGTCTCTGTACATTTCTTTTATTAATAGAAATTTTGTATTACTATATCTTTGTATTTACGGTTGCATCTCTGATACATTTCTATTATATTATTGGATATCCACGATATCTCTGTGCATTTATTTATTATGTCTTTGCTCTCATTTCGTGTTGAAAATAATCTGGATCAGTGGTATCAGATCAGGCTCCTCTTGATCGTTTTTCAGTGCATGTCCCTGATGAGGTCTGAGTATAGCAAGTTGGGTCTCGAGCTTGTCTCTCTTGAGGAAAATCGCTCTCGCACACCCAAGAAACCCTCAATAGCGGAAGAAAAGAAAAATGACAGAGCAGACGATTCTATCAATCTATTGCTTGAGCAAGCTCTCACGTGACAGAGGGACGAAATGATGGAGAATTTTTCCCACATCCTTCAATGCCTGTCGATAGCAACAAGCACATCTTCATCAAACAACCACTTTGGAGGTACCTCGCCTTTCAAGGTACAAGTTAATTTTGATATTCCTGTATTTGAAGGACAGATAGATGCAGAAGTCCTAGACAAATGGTTAAACCTACTAGAAGGTTATTTCTCTGTTCACAATTTTTTCGACACAGAAAATATCACCTTCGCACTTCTTAAAGCTCTCTGCCATGTCAAACATTGGTGGGAAAATTACTGGGAGAAAAGTTCCACGAAGGAGTCTGGAATATATGGGGTCAATCCCACTTGGGATTTTTTTATGGATGCGATAAAGGAACAGTATTACCTTGTTGGAAACTATGAGGACCAATCCATGAGATGGACCACACTGCAGAAAGAGAGGGGCCAAGCAGTTCTGGAGTTCACCAATACCTTCCATCCAAGCTGGGTATCAAAGAATCTGAGCAACATCTGGTTCTCATGAGAAGCATCCACAATATAAGGGGTAAACCACAAGACTAGGGGTCAACAACCCTAATATTCCCCCCTTTAACAAAGTAATATTAAACAATTTAATTAAAGTTTTAGTTTTGCACAAATAAACCCTAATTTTACATGGATGCTTCCCCTTTAGGGGACACTTTTCCACTTAGAAGATTTCATTGGTGTTGGAGAAGCATGGGTAGGCCTCAAAAGGCCACATGTCAATAATCTAGACAATATCCTCATGGTGAAGACCCTCTTCTCCTAAAAACATCCATATGTCAATGAGTGGCACCTCACCACCAAGCCCTAATCCCCTAGGTGACGTCATGCCTCTAAGAGTGATGCTTTTCCTCTCCTAGGAAAAACGTTTGGCATGTGGGGGATAGGATATGTCGTCCAAGTTAATCTCAAGGACTTCCAAGTTTTATCTTTCTCATTTGGCATGCAAGCCCTTCGCATCCAACCTCTGGACTTGTATCCCCGTGGAAGCCCAAGATAGGCTTGTTCTCCCAAAACTGTCCACCAACTAGGTCCTACAAAGACAAATGATCACACCCTCCAATGATCTCAAGTCATAACATCATGATAAGTGAATCCAATCAATAAATGAGCCACCTAAGTATGTTCATCAAAGATCACTATATCAAACAATTAAATGCTCAAAGACACTATGCGACTTGTCAAGCTTGAATGTGGGAGGGTTGACAAGGTGTCCTATTGGGTAGATCTTGCCCTAAGTAAAGGAGAGTTTCTGAGATATCCCTCTCTAAGCCATGTAAAGTGGATGAAGTGGTTGGGGTCAAGACTCAATGGGAATAGGGCTCATGACATACAAGGGGTCGTAGTGTCTCATTCATGGGTGCCTTTGCAGAGGGTGTGTGGTACCTTCGTCTGCAATGCACTTTTTCCAAGCCTATCAATTGCCTTTTTTATTTATTTCTTTGTATTTTATTTCAATATAGAATAAGGAGAGGTTGAAGGTCACTTCCCTGGAGTGGTGACCACATGATGGCAATGTCACCCACAAACACCTAGTGGAAATGAGAAGGTTGGCTCGTGATAAGACCCCCTTTCTCTCAGCCATGCAATTGAGAGCCATTACCCTGGTTTGGTGACCATGTGATGGAAATGTCATACTAGTATATATTAATGGACGTGATAGTTCGGCTCTTGATGAGACCTCATATCCTTCAACTGACCTTTTAAGAATTCTGTGAAGTCCCCATTTTTTGACATCATTATATTATAGAGTGTTATGTTGACCAGAGTAGCCAGAGGGGTGTGATAGCAAGTATAGGAGCTATTGAGGGGTTTTGTTGGGCTCGAATTGCATTGTTCATCATATTTCATCATCAGGATACATTCTACACAACTTGGCTTTGGTTTCGTTGCATTCAGATGAATTTCATAATTTTGAGTTATTTTGGGTTATATTTTTATTAAATTCACTAAGAAGGTCATATTGAGCATAATACTTGGAGGAACCTCTTAGTGTAATAGCTCATCAGAATTGGGTGGAATGACACTAAAAGATAAGATGATGGGAAGTGACTTTCAGTGGCTAGAGAATCCATAAGGATGGATAAATCACTTTTTGGAGGTAAAATGGTTAATTAATTAATAAAGTGATTTAATTAAGAAATAATAAAATAAATTAAAAGTCACTTGGAGAGAAAAGGTTAACATGGGGTATAAAAGAGAGATAGGGGCCTCTATTATCTCATTATGTTGTTTATCATTTTGATGTTTGTCTTCTTGCTAGAGAGCCCATTACTTGGGGGTTTTGAGGGTTTTGACTGAACAAACCTTAGAGATCAACTTGGTGGTGAACGATCCCACCCAACCTGGTCCAAGCTTGGTCACAGAGGTGAAATACTCCTCCCTCACCATTATACATCAGTTTTATTCAGTTACAGGAGTATTTGTGGAGACATGGCATATTGTTGGAGGGTTTCTGGAGAGTTAGGGCACACCCATCTTGAGAGAGTGATTCGATTTGCTCAGAGGAGACTAGATATTCAGGGGAACTCATTCCAGGATTGTTAGCAATCATCCTAGCACCCTTTTACAACATTGTGTGAGTGAATTCATCAGCCCATTCATTCTATCACTCAGGAGGGTGTGATTCTCTTCAGGAGGGCACATTGTGCATAGTAGATCTTGTGAGTTGGAGAGGGAGATCACTCCCAATTGCTTGGAGGTTCAACAGAGGGTTTCTCTAACCCCCGATCTACATTTTGGCACTTGGTTTCAGTGGATTAGTGATCATATCAGTGGAGACTGATTTCTTGGTTTGTTACAGCCAGTGAGGGGTGCATTGTGCTAGGGAGGACATCACATATCAGTTAGGGACGAGTTGGGTCTTCCATATCTTTTGGTGATCACCTTGAGGAGGATCTTGGAATCCTAGATCTTCATATCTATCTTGTATATTGGAGGCATCATCAGCCACACACTCTATTTATTATATGTATTCCAGATCTGCTCCATTTTGTATGAGGACAACCATTGTTATGAATAAAATTAGATCTAAGGTATTTGTGATTATTTCTTGTGTTGTTGATATTGCATCTTGATGAGTATATTCCCTTGATATATATTCATTATTTATTTTCTGCAAAATACAAAAAGAACCATCAATATTAAACCCTAGCGCAACTCAAGAAGACAAATCTGCAAATTGTTTGACAAAATACTTCAACTAGAAAAACACATAAAACTCCATAAAAAATCAATGTTCCAATCAGATTGGGTTGGCAACATTACAGTGGTATCAGAGAGAAGATTCCTCCCAGCCTGAGGGGTCTTCCATAAGGAGAGATGGATATTTTGGACTTTGCTAGAGGGCTTGTAATTTGTGAAAGGGAATATCAAGCCCTCAATGAGACTTCCAGGGCTCTAATAACATTCCAACTGTTTGTATCCATAAAAAATACTAGGTGGAGCAAATATGAGGTTACACATTGGGTCGGCATAGCAGAGGAAAACAGAGCTAGAGCAACTAGATGGAAAGAAGAACAGATTAATCTCGCACCCACTAGGAGCAAGGAATGTTTCTACAGTTGCAAAGAGCCTTGGAAGCCAGATCACAGATGTAGGGGTAAAGGGAAGGTGCACATTGTTGAGGTGCACTATGATAGTGAGGATGAGGAGTTGCAGGAGGATGCAACCATAGATGCCTATTTAGAGTAGTCCGATGAGGCTAGTGACTCTTGCGCATTTGAGGGACAATTGGATGGACAGGATGATAACGCATGTTCTTTATCTTCCACATCAGGCAGTGTTGAGGATTCAACACTTCAGCAAAGTGGTGACACGTGTGAAGATTCACATGTGTTAGCACTGAGATATGATGAGATTAGGAGGTCATATGACCTACCCTTGGGTGTAGACATGGATTTCAGGAAGTCATATATGGAGGGTGATGAGTTTTCTATGATGATTGTGACACATTTTTCATCTTCACATACACCTATGATAGCCATGACACATGAGGATATGAATGGAATTTCTGAGGATCCTTGTGTGGGGATTGTACACCAGTGACATATGGATATACAGACCCGAGAGGAGAGACATGACTTAGAGACATTTGACCTTACACATACCTATCAGTATGAGGAGAGTGAGTCACCTCTTCTGGAAATTCCATTGTTAGATCAGGTTGTGGAGACTGGCAATCTGATGGGATACTTACCTCCAAGATCAATCTATAGTGATGAGGATGCACTCCGTATTGGTCAGGATGACCATATCCCATGTCTAGACACATTTGTATGGGATCCAGGTGTAGATGACGTTAGTATATTGAGCACACAGGAGGATACAACTGCCCATATAGGATACCATGCGATTTATATGGGGGTAGCAGTTGGTGATGGAGTGCAGGGGCATATAGGAGGGCTCAGTAGGAGAGTGGATAGTGGGAAGTCCAGTGCCTTATCTTTTGAGGAGTGTGTTGTTGAGGCTTCCATTGTTGACATTAGTAGTGAGAGGCATGAGGTAGTACCTCAACAAGATTGTGATCATGAGTCACGACACTTGGAAGGTCAGTTGAGAGTCAGCGAGGACATGATCATGGAAACCACTAGACGCATTGATGAAACACATGCATTGGTGGAAGATTATTGTTGGAGGGCATCGATGGCACATGATATTTCATATGGGGGATTTTCCTTGGATGAATTTCATACTCTCAGGGAGAGAGTGACTATGATGAGGCCTGACTACCAACAATTGTTGATGGACAGAGATTACCTATTGGAGGTTGGCGAGATGTATCACAGTGCCCTAAGGGAGCAAGAGTCGGAGGTGGACCGACTCACTCATGAGTTGGTGAGAAAACGAGGATTCTTGGAAGGCACACCAACAACCCTTCAAGAATCAAAGTCTAGATTAGAGGAGCTCCTTGAGGAGACTGATCAGAGAGATACACTATATCTATCTCGGCAGAGAGTCAGATATAGATGTCAGTTACATTGTTGGAGGATGTACGGGTGGCACAGGGGACACCATTCATGGGTAGTTCTGAGGCAATTGGTCATACACATACACATGGGGATTCCAGATCCAGGAGAAGTTATGATGACACTTTCATTTGTGTTCCATAATTGGTTGATATCCATGCAGAGGTTGATTTGGAAGTACACCTTGGACATATGATGATGAGAGAGATGTACATTGGTATTCAGGGGGATGCATTGGATTACAGGGAGGAGACATAGTTAGTGGAGCATGGATATTCCTCCCCTTTGCAGCAACACATAGTTATGGGATATCACCTTCAGAGTAGCAGCATTTATCTGAGTGATGATGGAGGGAGAGTGATTGACCAACAATTTGTGGAGTTATCTATTGTTGTACCCAATAGTTGGAGTTTAGATGATTATTCACCATGGGTGCCAGTGGATGAGCTTTTGGTCCAGTCCCAGGGATTGACCAAATCATATGATACTTTCCATTCCTATAATCGTTTACAAATGTTTCTGTTATCTTTTCTTGATAGTTTCATCATTGACAACATCATAGGGGGAGATAGACAGTGGCAGGGGACATAGAGAGTTGGTAGGATGAGACCACATGACAGGAATGTCTCTATTACATACAATAGGATAGGGGTGG
This sequence comes from Picea engelmannii, assembly GCA_009831015.1. NCBI lineage: Eukaryota > Viridiplantae > Streptophyta > Pinopsida > Pinales > Pinaceae > Picea > Picea engelmannii. Next base: position 125,379 of record ML803022.1, read on the forward strand.
ATCATCAAAGACAGACAATTGAGACCTTGGGCGTGATGGTGAGCATCTTAGGCCATCAGATAGCATATATCTCAAAGGGTGACACAGATTCAGATTCTCATTGGGATGAGAATGGAAGGCTTCCGCCAGTTATCAGTATGACACATGAGCAGTTAGTGGGGCTTGGAAGTGATGAACTTCCAATTATTCCATGAGATCCAAGAGTCCATTTGGTTAATGGGTTGTTTCATCTTATGATGGCCCAGGTTGTGCCAAAGAGCAACATACTTCACTCTTGGATGGTTCTAAGAGGGCTTGCAGGGACTTGTTCTATGTGGTGAGATAGGTTCTCCCTATTGATACTCATGATCGGCTATGGATATGGTTGGGAAGATGTTGATTCCACATAAATACCTTTATAGGTTCAACTTCTTGACATCAGGCCCAATTTTCACAGGTATTTCAACATGAGGGTCCAGGAGTGGGCGATCCAACTTGTATACTTTGAGTAGACAATTATGATCATAGTAGCGCAACGTTAGTGTGATGGTCCCTGTCAGAGTCTATCAATGGACCCTGGGATTAAAGAGATGGGAATTGCATTGACTGATGGAGGCGAGTGGATCTTTGCAGGGGAAAGTCACTTTGATTTTCCATTGTGCTTTAGTATTGAGGGGAGCATGTCACTTGATGGTGATTCATTCAGGTCTTGTAGTAACTCACTATGGCAGCAACAGGTTCAGTTGGAGGAGGTTGTGTTGGGTTTGGAATGTTCTTGGAGGTCAGATCCTTGTGGGGTTGAGGCTGGGCTTTTTTTGTAGGAGATTCATGGTGTCGATATTCCATAGGACTACACTCCACAGGGCATTGCAGTTCACATCTTGGTATGGTATCCAAGGATTGGAGTTATTGGTAGTTCAATGTTCAATGGTGTTGATATCCGAGTAGGATGGTCTCTTGAGGCATTGATCGAGGACCTATTGAACATGATCATATTACTCATAAGGACTATTTGGATATCATGCGTAGTGAGAATTTGGAGGGGCCACACCTTGAGGGGATTCTACTTTGGATCACACATGTGGATATGGGACCCTGGTACCATATGTAGAGGGGTTCAGTTGTTTCTTGAGGACAAGCAAATGGGATTTCGCTTTGGATCACATAGGTGGATATGGTACCATAGGTAGAGGGATTCATTTTTTTATTGGGGACAAACAATATTCTAGCAGGGAGGACTGTAATGTCCCCACTTTTGGACATCATTATATTACAAAGTGTTATGCTAACCAGAGTAGCCAGATGGGTGTGATAGCGCGTATAATAGATATCGAGGGTTTTATTGGGCCCAAATTTCATAGTTCATCATATTTCATCATCAGGATCCATTCCGCACAACTTGGATTTGGTTCTGTTGCATTCCAACGATTTCCGTAATTTTGAGTTATTTTGGGTTATATTTTTATTAAATTCACTAAGAAGGTCATATTGAGCATAATACCTAGAGGAACCTCTTAGTGTAATATCTCATCGGAATAGGGAGGAATGGCACTACAAGATAATATGATGGGAAGTGACTTTCAGTGGTCGGATAAGCCATAAGGATGGATAAATCAATTTTTGGAGGTAAATGGTTAATTAATTAATAAAGTGATTTAATTAAGAAATAATAAAATAAAGTAAAAGTCACTTGGAGAGAAAAGGTGAACACGGAGTATAAAATAGAGATAGGGTCCTCCTTTCTCTCATTATGTTGTTTATTATTTTGATGTATGGCTTCTTGCTAGAGATCTCATGCACTTGGGGGTTTTGAGGGTTTTGACTGAAAAAACCCTAGAGATCAGATCAGTGGTGAAATATCCCACCCAACTTGGTCTAAGATTGGTCATGAAGGTGAAATATTCCTCCCTCACCATTCGACATCATTTCTATTTATAGGAGCATTTGTGGAGACAGGACATATTGTTGGAGGGTTTCTGTAGAGATAGGGCACACCCATCTTGAGAGAGTGGTTTGATTTGCTCAGAGGAGACTATATATTCACGGGAAATCATTCCAGGATTTTTAGAAATCATCCTAGCACCATTTTACAACATTGTGTGAGTGCATTCATCATCCTGTTCATTCTATCACTTAGGAGGGCGTGATCCTCTTCAGGAGGGCGCATTGTTCATAGTAGATCTTGTGAGTTGGAGAGGGAGATCACTTCCAATTGTTTGGAGGTTCATCAGAGGGTTTATCTAACCCCTGATCTACATTTTGGCACTTGGTTTCATTGGATTAGTGATCATATCAGTGGAGACTGATTTCTTGGTTTGTTGCAGCCAGTGAGGGGTACATTGTGTTAGGGAGGATACTGCATATCAACTAGGGACGAGTTGGGTCTTCCATAACTTTTGGTGATCATATTGAGGAGGCTCTTGGAAGCCTATATATTCATATCTATCTTATATCTTGGAGGCATCATCTTGTAGGACCTATTTTTTACAATTTTTGCTCAAAAATAATTAATTAATTAAATAATTAAGCCTCCAAACTTAGGGAAATTTAATTAATTAAAAAAAACTAAACTAGACTCGACGGATATCCGTGAAAATTTCTAAGATGTCTTGGATGGTCATTTACAATGATTCCCTACAATAGTCACGAAAAGATAAGCCCACTAGAACGTCGTTCACCACTTTGGAGGAATTATTGCAAGTGTGAGGGAAAAACTCAAGGAAATCAATAAGGTTGAAAATCTCAATTGATGACCCGAGGATAAAAAACCCTCGGTGAAAGGAAATCTCACAATAAACTGATCCCAATGTAACTTACCTAGACATGACTCATGCAAACCTATTACATTATTAACCCACGCAGGGGTGCGGAAATTCCAGTTACAAAAAGAAATGTTGGGGCCAAACAATGCCCTGTAGAACCAAAGGTCTTCAACAAATTTGCATCTGATGATGCATCTCTTCATGGCACATGGAATTGACTACCTGTGTTGGAGAGGCGGTCAACATCTGGCTTCACATGGGGACATGTGTTCGATCTTCTCATTCGAGACGGAGAGCATGCGAGAATCCAACACCTACAACAGAGTGCTCACCAATAACCAACATAAGAATACATATATACATAAAAATAAATGGATTCTATATACAACATTTACAAAGTGAAATAACTAATGTACAACATCATTAATTTGCAACAAATGAAATCTATGGTACCAAAAAAAAAATTCTAAGTACATATTGACATAATAAATTGAAATAATACAAAATTAAAATACAAAGAAGGGTTAGAGATACGTTACAACCACTCATGTAATGGATGAAATGATGCCACAAGTGTCTGAAACATCCTTGTCCAGGATGGCTCACAGAAGACCCCTTCCCAAGTTTTATCAACTTGGAACTTTTTGTGCGGAAGAACCAGCCAGACTTCATGCTCCTTCCTTCCTTCAACCAAACACTGGAATATGACAAGCTGTGTAAAATATGAATACTTTGTTTCTCATGACTGTCAAGGTAAAAGGCCAACCAATACTCATAATGATATGACATCATTAAACTGAAGTTTCCTTCCATTTCGACATAATTCTGCATTAACTCATCTTCTGGTTGACAGGTTGAAAAATAACATACCACAGGAACCATCATATTGTTTTCCTCAAGATTTTAAAAGTTATCCTTCAAAAAGATCGGTTCATCGGGAGGAGGGTGGGGACTTGAATCATCTAGATATTCAACATTTTCAAACTCAAATTCCTTTATCTCCTCAAAATGAATGATTGTATCAACCATGGATCCATCCAGAATTTCCCCATGAACTTCCTCATCTTTTTCACTGTGAAGCTCAAGTTCAAGGGGGTTCGGATATTCAATATAAGCTTCTATAAAATCATCTTCCTTGATCCTCAATCGATCTTCCATGGCCATAATTTGTTCGCTTATGGACTCAAGTTGTTTAGTATGGGCATACTGCATGTTTAAAATTATTTCCTTAAGCTCATGAATGGAATATGGTGAAGAATCAACCTCTATGTYTGAACTGATTGATTTATATTTGGAAGGTTTTTCCCCCTCCATTTTTCCATAAAATYATCAACCAATTCATTGTAAACTTCATCYCRATCATGCCCAAATATTTCCTAAAAGGCATGCAACAAATCYYGTATGTTCTTGAATCTCTTATCAGGTGAATCATGAAACCAATCATTAGCCCAGTCACCACAAAGAGTCAAGACAAACAATTGTATTAGAACATCCTCATAAATAGGTGGATCACACCATTCCTCAATACATTTAGTGAAGGACCTGATGTGAGTACTAGCATCATCATGATCATACAAATAAGGAATGTTATCAATAACATCTTTAGATATATCATGAGGGTAACCAACAATTCTTGAAAAATCAATAGGATTATAAAAATCATCCATTTCTAACTAGATCATTTAAACAAAGGTCTAAAGAAAAGGACTGGGACCCAAGATTACTAAGGATCCAACAAGAAGAAAAACTAGCTAGCTTCATCCACAAACCCTTCCAAGTTCAAGGATGAAGCAAAACAAGCCGTGAATTCCTTACTGCAAAATACCTCGTCAAATTATTTAAAAGTGGAGTCGCCAGATGACCAAGTTTATTTCAGACAAACAAGAGCATCAAACAAAGAAAAAACAAGAAGGAAAACAAAAGTTAATTTATTATGTTTGGAACAAGCATCAAAAATCAATGAGTGCTTCTTCTCCAAGAATCTCAAGCAACCCACAAGGATTGCTCCTTACAGTATACTTGATATATTTGTTCAATGGAGTCGCCACTTGGAAAGGAAGAAAACAAAAACAACCAAGACAAGTTCAAAGAATTTTTAGTTCTTAAAAAAAAAAAAAAATTAATCATTTTGACCAAGGATAAATGACTTATCCCCGGCAATGGCGCCAAATATGTTGTCATCCTAATACACACTTGAAAACGTGAGCTAATTCCGGCTCACTTAGTGTGTCCTTGGAGGCACAATGCCTAGTTTCACAACCCACGCTGTCACTTTGACCGGAACCTCTTCCGTCTAAGCTCACTCCTAGGGAAGCCAAGGGGGGTAGTCCCTAGTTTCTAGTTAGGTTTTAAAGTTAAGTTCTAGGAGTTGATTTTAGTTTGTTAAGGTTTGTGGGGAAATCTTACCTAAGATGCTAAGGCATCAATGCAAGATGCAAGGTTAGTATGTTAAGCAAACCTTTTCTTAGGGCAACTAAGACTAGTGCCTAAGATTGGGCAAGGGGTCAACTAAAGTTAAGGGTGATTCGTTACAAATATGATTACAAGATATACAAAAGAATAACTAAATCAAATATTGATTACAAGATTTACAAGTAAAGAATACTAGAATACAACAAACAAGCTAACCACTTTAATTATTTTGTGTGCAGGAGACAAGGAGATCAAAGCATCACATTACATGTATGAGATCATCATCAATACATCATCAATACATCAATAAATAAGATTTACGAGTTTAAGAACAAATATTATGAAGATGAAGAATACCCACTTTTAGTTATTAAACCCACAAAAGTATTTAGAGATTTTAGTCCAAGGTTGGATTATTAAGGTTTCTTAAGATTATCAAGTTTTAGTTACCTTTATTAAGCTTTCACCAAAGCCTCCTTCTCCTATTGCCAAATGGCTGCTAGATGCTCAAGATAGTATAGCAACGAGGGTAACCCTAGCTGTCACAGTCAGCCCAAAGCATTGAGTTTTTATGGAAAGGACACTCCTTCCTGCCACGAGACCATCCCCGGCCTATCACCGTTTGTTTCCCTCCTCAATACCCATTTTATATGGTGAAGATGGTGGTCTAAGGTACCCTAAAGAGTCTATTAAGTTAATATATGGATTAGGTAGACTTTTAGGTATGTTTTAAAGTGTTTTAAAGATTTTATGACACTTTTAAGATGTGATTTAGTGACTTGGCCGAAACTCACTTCAGCTTAAAAAGTGTTGATTAAGCTTACAAATGAAAGGGAATTAACGCATATATGCTATGTGAGAGAAAATCAATTAGTTGCAAAAATAGATAGCTTGAAAAGTAAAGAAAGAAATTTACAAGGGCAAGAACAACTTGCCAACCAAGAAATGAAGGACAATCACACTTATCTTATGTTTAGGAGCATTTGGATATGAGCATTAAGTGTGAGAAAAAAAAAAGATTTAAGTGTTTTCCTACACTATCAACTTATCAATGAGATTACTTCAACCATGTGGCAAATGGCCTTACAGATCATAGCATGAAAGAAAAACACCATTCACTTATTGAAGCATTTAAACATTTAGGGTGATGGATCTAAACATGTAAAATAAAGAATTAAACCTTAAAAATCTTAAGCATGCAAATAGATCTAGCTAAGTTGATTATGCCCAATAGGCTTAAGCTAAGGATTAATCATGTATGAGATCTAGATCTAGAATATTTTAGAACATTAAACACTTAGATCACAATCACATATTAAAACCCTAACCTTACCACTTGGGGTATTTCTCTCCCAATATATATGCAATTAATTAGCTTGCTTAATCTTTAGGAAATATTGAGAAAAAGAGAGAGGCAAGCAAGCAAGAAGAAAGAAAGCTAGGAAAAGAAAAAATCAAACCAAGCAAAGCAAAACCCTACCCCACGTCTTAGGGTTTAGGAGATTCCTTTCATCTACCAAACCCCATGTCCTAGCTCTAAAAGGGCAAAACAAATGCAAAAAGGGCAAGATCTAAACTAAACCCTAGCTACCCTAAGGCTCACACGTGGGAGGAGGTCGTACCACTCCTTCTCCCACAACTATGAGCTACTAAAAGCAAGAAAGAAGGAGAAGAAATGAACAAGAATGCTTAAAAATTGAAGAAGGAGATTGATAAATAGATAACAATCCCTTTGGGGGGTCTTTGAGTGTTGTGTGGATGCCTTTGGGTAGCCAAAACCCCTCTCAACCAAATTTGAACCTGAAAAAACCAACAAGGTATCCTTGTTGGAAATGCTACACACAACCAAAAGAGTGAAGAAAAACTTTTGCCTTTTTAGGGAAAAAAAATTTCTTAAGAAAAATTTATAATATTTGACAGAAATGACCTATCTTTCTAAGTTAAACTAGCTGAAATATATATGGAAATGAACAACAATATAGAAGAAGAGAAAGAGTGAGAAAGGAATGGAGTGTGTATGTGTCTCAAGGGAGCCTTCTTGCTTGAGGTGTTCCCAATGAAACCCTTGAAGCTAAACCTACAAAACTCAAGAGGTGATGTGCATACAAGAGATAATATGTTGCTTATACTAACAAGATGACATTTCAATCCTATCTAGCATAACAAGATATATAGATCTACAAGCATGTGCATTACTAGATCTACCCAAATAACATTTTACCTTAGGATCCAATGGATGCAATCACCCAAAAAAATTGAACAACTTTACCTCATGTGTATGGCAAGAAAAAGCATGTGCATAACTTTTGCAATAATCCTCCAAAGTTTTCTCTTTATTACTCAAGAAGAAGGATCTTGGAGAAAAATATCTCCAAAACCCCAAGAGCTAGAGAATGGAAAATGTGGAAAGAAAGAGAGAGTGTAACACACCCACTACGAAAATCAAAATTTTCGTCGTTTTCTCGGGGATCAAAATCCCCGAAATAATCATGGGGGCCTAGCGTCAGCTAGTTCCTCATATGTTCACCTCCATGTGGTTGTGGGTCACGACTACGGGCCGAACCAGTATGGCGTCTCTTCACACTTCGCAACTCAGTGCTACCATAATGTCGAGGCTTTCGACTCTGCAAGCCTCGATGCTCGAAAACAGTGAAACGCCGAACCCCGACAGGGCTAGCGAGTGGCAAGTTTCCCGCTTGGGGTCTTGTCCATGTGATCCTGCTCCATGTCCATGCATTTAAGCTAGCCAAGCGCTTATCAGCTTTTCGTGATTCGGGGAATTGCGATGCATGACTTCTACCTTTCCCCATTCAAATCCCCAAAAATTTCGAGGTCTCCAAAGTTTCCCTCCAAAGGAAGATCGACGGCCGTAAGCCTCCCCTGATTCAACGGTATGGATCCTTCCGGGGTTTCGGTATTCGGGAGTTCGAAATGCAACGACTCAAAGACTCTTTGTCATTCAAATCTTCGAATTTCGTTATGGGAATTCGTGTAAGAGATCGACGGCTCTTAAGAGTGTGGATCCAACAGTCCACGGGATTTTGGGACTTTTCCCTGAACTCTGACTGCTCACCACGCATCTCCTTTGATGGACGGTCTAGATTCCTTCATCTCTTGCAAGGGTAAAAAGGGTCGTGGCATTAAGGTCTGCATCTCTTCCTCGAATCTAACGGTCATTACAGACCTTAGAACCTTCGAGAGGATCTCGCGACACGTGGCCTCCCTTAATCAGAAGGTCCTCGTCGTTTCGTGATTTCACGACTTGCGACCCCCAGTGACACAGATCCTCTATCAATTCAAATCCCCGGTATCCAAAATATCGATGGACTCTCGATCTCTGCCACGTGTCCTCCACGGATGGACGGATCATATCTATTTCAGGACTTTCATTGTGAAGTTTCCCGACCTCTCGTCATCAGGACTTTCGGAATCCCAAAGTCCGAAATCCCGATACCAATTCCTCCTTCGGGACTTTCGCCTCTATTCACGAGGGCTTAACCCTCATGCATCTCCTGACAGATCCAATGGCTGTCAGGTTTTCTAACTAAGATCTGACGGTTCAGATATGTCCGATGCTATGCACTCTCCCACTACTCCCTAGACGTGGAAAAACCAACGGTCCAGATACTCCCATGGACCTTAGGGGTCTACAGTCCCGATTTCTTCGCTACTCACGAAGATAAAGGAAAAGGGGTTAAGGCATTTAATGCCATCGTTTCTTCCTCCAATCTAATGGTTGTGAATGACCGTAGATATTCCGACAGGATCTCGTCCGTCAATCGATTCTTATCCACACGCTCATGTTTCGGGATTTCGCGGGTCAAGGTTTCGGGACTCGCGAGTGCAAGAAAACTAGCACTGAGATACTTCGGGTGCTGAAATACCGAAAGGTTGAGGTCTACGAAGACCGTTCTCCCTCGCACAAGGTTTTGAGACTTAACCTCTAACATCCTTCTTCGGGTCCTCAGGTAATTTACACCAGGTTTTTGAAGACCAGATTGGAAGGTCTTCTTTAAGTTAAGGGAGTGGTCTCAAAAGGATGCCTTCAGAAGGAAATCTATCCAAGGCATCAGGTAGGACAAACACAAGAACAATCTCCCGAGAGTAGAATTGAAGTCTGACATAGATCGGTAAACAATTTGTAAAACATAAGCCATACGTGGTCTTTCCATTATAAGCATACAACCACCATTTCTGGTCAAAACACCACATAGCCAGTCTTATGCTCAAACCATTCATAAATTGCATAGATTAGGAACATACATATCAGCATATAAACTTCAAGATAAAGGATATAAAACACTTATCAGAAATAACACCAGGTGTGATTGCAACTGCTGAGAGGGGTGCTCGTTTCCACCCAACCGTAGGCTCAGCGACTCCCAACGGATTTACCACTAGCCACCCCCAAGATGAGACCACGATGCTGCGAGACTGCATCTTTGTTTTCCAGTGACCGAGAATGAATGTTACTCTCCTTCTTCTCTACTATCACTCACTCTGTATTTTTCCAGAGTTCTCTTCCTCTTTCCCTCGCGTCTGCCCTTGATCGGCCACACTTCCTTCCTTTTCTCTGTTCGGCAAGGTTGCGTGTGGCATGATTTTCCTCGCAGTGGTCAGGTCTGAGGACTCTACGGATGGGTGGTTCACCCCCATCCCTCATTACTCATGAGGGGCCCTTTACCTACCAATCCTGACGAGTCATTTAATTTGGGGCCAGCAAGCCGCTCTTGGTTCTCTGGGCTAGTGAAGTCCAAATACGGTATTGGTTTCGGTGGAAGTTAACGCCACCATTCCAGGTGCCTTCCACCACCTTTCTCCAGCCATCGTAGTCTCTTTTTCAGCATATCCCCTCTCA
>ML803022.1:165862-195541 GCA_009831015.1 Picea engelmannii
TGTTTCGCCAGTTTGACCCTTATCCTTTAGCCATTTGACCTAAACTACAAACTGAGTGATAACATATATGTAGGGTGAGAATTTTCAAACCACTTTGATTGTAAACTAATGCCTTAAACTCAATAAAATGAAAAAACACTTCAGACTTCTCCTGCAGAAAACACGCCCAAGTCTTCTTGGAACAATGATCAATGCAAGTGAGAAAATAACATGCCTTTCCAAAATACACAGTCTCCATTGGACCACAAAAATATGAATGTACTAGTGCTAGACGTTCTCTATCCTTCCATGTTCTATTTGAGAAACTTTCCTTGTGTTGTTTCCCGAAAATACACCCTTCATAGATTCCATCACCATTCTTGATATAAGGAAGACCATTCACCATGTTTTTCTTCCGTAACAACACCAAACTCACAAAATTCAAATGTCCTTCCTTAAATCCCAAAGCTTGCTCTTCATTTCTTTTGTAGCATTCATACTGTGTGAGTTACTTGAATCAAAAGAAAGTTTGAAGATTCGGTCTTTAGTCATTTCTCCTCTTTCTACTACTGCATTTTTATTAAACTTATCCATGATTAATAACTTTTTATTATCAAACACTAACTGTTATTTTTGATCCATCATCTAACCTATAGAAAGTAGTTTCTTCTTCAACATTGGTGTCAACAATGTGTCTTCAATAAAATTCTTCTTTCCATGCAATGTTGGAATTGCAAATGTGCCTTTCCCTTTAACTTCATAAAGTTCTCTATCATCACCCAATATAACTTTACTAGGATAATTGTCATTTACTCTAGTAAACATCTCCTCCTGAGATGTCATATGAGTTGAACATCTCAAATCAATATACCAAGCTTCACTTTCTTCACTGTGTGCCATAAAACTTGACATGAATAACTTATCATTCCTTGTTTCTTCAACAATTGTATCGGCACCTTCATGTTCGATATCTCGCAATCCTGCAAAACAATTTTTTTCAAGATGACCAAACATATGACAATAATAACGTGGTGGTCCTTGCCTTTCTTGAGATCCATATATTCCTCTTCATCTTCCATGAGAACAATCTCTTCTTTTTCCTTTGAACTGACTTGGACTTATTCCTCTGCCTCTTGAAGTGGATGTGTTTCCTTGATAATTCTATGACTGTTATGGATGACTATTATAATTCTGATTGTGATATTGACCCCTAATTCTTCCTCTTCCTTATGACTTATGGGAAAATCATGTTATGTTTCCTCTACGTGATTTCTTTCTTCAACAGTTATCAAAAAATCACTCAAATCATAAATTTTCGTTGTGTTTAAATCTTTAGAGATCATAATATTGGTGGTGACCATATGAAATTTGGGTAGAACACTTCTTAAAATCTTCTCAATTAGCGTTCTTTTTGGAATATCTTATCCTAATGACCTCATCTAATTAACAAGATCTTGCATTTTTGTGATATAATCACGAATGAATTCATTACTATGCATATTTTCATTTTCAAAAATTTTCCTTAAAGTTTGCAATTTAGCTATAGCCACACCTTCACATATGTTCTTTAAAATATCTCATGCTTGCTTGGATGATTCTACAACACTAATTCTTGGAAATATAGATTCTTCAACTGCACTCCCTATAAGAGAAAGAGATTCATTATATTTATTAATAAGTTCCTTTAGATATTTCTTTTCATCGTCACTCAAAGCTTTGAATTCGTCAGCAGAAGGCATACCATATCCATCAATTACAAGTTCCCATAAATATTTAGTGATAAATATGGGTTGCATGTGTTTGCTCCAACAAAACTAATTTGTGCCAACAAGTTTAAGCAACACAATATTGTTTGTCGACATCAAAGAACAATAAAGAGAGATAGAGAGAAGGTGCAAAAAAAACACAATGTGTCCCACTTCACCACGGGACAAGAAACAATTGTTCCAAAAATCGGGACTCAACCATCACCATTAAGTATCTTTTATTAATTTTGAGTACAATGAAGAAGCGTAATACTTGTGCAATTACAATCAAACTTTCTTTAAATAAGAGAAAAAAAATTCTATTGCACAATGTAATCCCTCTTACAATGAAAAACTTTCAATCTTTCAATCAACCCTTTTCACACAAATTGAAATCCTCCACTCAATATTCCTCTTAATAAAATCATAACCTTTCAAAGAAAGGTATTATAATCTTTATAAATAAATTCAATTATTGAAAAATTACTAGCAAAACTCCCTCAATGCATTCTCTTTTAATAAGAGAAAAAGGTAATATAACCCCTTTTTTACACCTCCTTACATTATTTGTGAGAATATATATATATATTAGAAATAAAAAAATAAAAAAATAAAAAAATAAAAATAAAATAAAAATAAAAAAATAAAAAATTCTCACATCCACATTCTAACACAAATTACAATGCCAATCATTTTTAAAACTACCTCTCATATGAATAAATGTTATGTATAATGACATCCTATTGGAAAATTCATGTTGCAACTTTGAAACTTGAAAATGATAAACACATTGAGGATATCTTACGACATATATGAAATGCATTCAAACTCATAAATCAAATGCATCCACACTCACTGCACCAAGTGCTCCATACACCTCTTCTAAAAGGATATACACATTTCAAACTTTCATACAGCCACACGCACATCTTCTCGTTGCGAATTCTAGGTAGCAGCTCACCCTTCTCACTGTCCTTGCACTAGAAAAAAATATTTTTTTTTGTAGGCCACACACCATGTGGATTGCACCACTCAACGCAAATCACGCCACTCATATGCAAATCACACCACTCAATGTAAATTTCACCATGCAGTTTTCCACGTACCATATGAAGGTCACACACACTAATCAACAATGTTATAGTTTCTTGGTAGTCGCACCACACACACTGTCCACATGGTTGTACCTTCCTCCAATCATACATTGGACGCTCCTCTGTCATCCATGTTGTTCTCCTTGCTATGATACCAAATGAATAAACACACTAGAAAATTAACAAAGCAATTAAATTCAACAATAATGCACATCCAACTCAAACTTATTCTTTACCAAAGCATAGATTTATGCATAGAGAGGAGATGTATCGAGAGTCAACCATCTCCTATAATCTCTCAACAATTACTCCTTAATTCACTAAACAATCTCTCCATAAATCTCTCCATCATATTTCTTTAAATCTAATTAGACCTTCTAGATATAACAACAACTAATCTAGACTATTTTAAGTGCATTATTATTCCAACATTAATGAAATGCCTAAGTTTTTGGCATTAGTGAATTAAATTAAATCTTAGCCATTGATATCAAGTGTTGGTGAGATATAATCTCAACCATTGATCACTTTGGAGATCTAGGGTTTTGGATTTAGGGTAAACTCAACATTATAAAAGACAACTAACGTGAGAGGAGGAGACACACATAGAGTGAGATGGTGAGATCTCATTGCATTGGGTGGAGAAGGACTTTCATCCAAGTGTGTAGGGGTAGGGTTCGAGGAAGGGAGAAAGGGAAAACAAAGGAGTAGCGTCCAACAACATCGAAGGATATCTCTTGAGTTGTGATCAATTATTTTTCTATTTTGTACTTTTCCTTAGAGGGGTCATTTTCCCATGACGGGTGCCTTGATTTTATCATAATAAAATAATCACGGTACTAGTTTTCACTTAGGGTTTTTTCCAAGGGTGTTTAGCCATAAATTATGTGTGCATAATGATGGTTTTCTATTTATTCTTCCACTGATTTATTTATTTAAATCGTTAAAACTCAACCGTTTTTTTTATTCAATAAATATGCAGTAATAAGTTTATTACAGCAAGGTATTTGTTATGAAATAATTTACCGATTTTTGGGTGAGTAAAAATAAAAATGGCATCAGATCCATATATCTAAGGAGGAAACCAAGGTTTCACAGATCCAGTGATTTCTTGCAGGGAAATTAATACAACACACGTGGAAATAAAACCCTCACAAGAAGCTTTTCTTTGCAGGAAAATATTTTTTGTGCAGGCCATACAATGGTAGATTTTCCGAAAGGAGGGACGTACTGCAGGTTTCCGCACCATTGGAAAGTTAGATTTCATTGATGTTAGCTCTATATGAACTCTAGATTCATTGATTTCAACCCTAGTATACATTAGAAGAAGCCCTGGAAAGATGGATAAGTGGTTTAAAAGTATCAAAGGTATGATCATGAAGCCCAAAGTTGTTTGAGGAATAAGATCATGAATGATAATGTAAATGCATGTAACACACTCATATCTGGATAATCCTTGTCATTTTGTTTCCAATGGTAGGTGGTACGTCATGTGGTTTCTCATGGTTTAGGAGTTATTCCCCCTTGAAGTTGGAAGCCCCAAAGAATGGTTAAGAAGACCCTAAACAGTTAAAAGTCATTAATTAAAGGGTAAAGTGGTTGTAACAAGAAGCCATAATTTTAAGGAGAGAAGTTACTTTGAAAAAGTGTAAATACACCTCAAGGAGTCTCTCATTAGTACATTCACATACACAAGTCTATTGAATATCTTCTAAGTAAGTGATATGGTTTATCTTTTTGTAGCATATCTGAAGTATGGAAAGTATGAAGGAGCAAAGTGAACAGATGTGATTGAACTAGCTTCATGAGGTTATCTGCGGGTCATAGTTCATCAAAGCGCAGATGTATGCAGGTCACAGTGTAGCAAAGCGCGGATAGGTTATCCATGGGTTGACAGTGGACAAGGCACATATGTACGTGGGTCGTAGAAGAGCAAAGCATGGATATCTGCGGGTTGATGGTGTACAAGTCGCAAATCTATGAAAAGGTTTTTGAGAAAGATGATAGTACGAGGTTTTTGAGGCTGAGGAAGAGCTACAGGTCTTTAATCTTTTGTATCAGGTCTGCTACAAGATTAAAGGTATGTTTTACATGTGTTTTGAAGGTTGTGTCTTAATACATGCTTGAGGCATGGTTTGGAGATTTGGGCATATGCTTGAGGTACACCTTGTTTATGTTATGGTACATTGATTATAAGCATATCTTGGCTATATTGGTATATGGTTTGGTATATTTCATGGTGATGTTATCACATGCTTGAGGCACTTCATTGATGATATCTTATGGTACATGGTGTATGGCATGATTGAGACACGTCATGAGTGATATGGTTTATGGTTGAGGATACATGATATGGTACAAGTTTTGGTACATGCATGATATGGTACAGGTTGATGTGAAAGAGTGACAATGAAAGGTTGATGTGATAGTGATAGTGACAAGTTGATGTGACAGTGATGGTGTTAGGATGACGTGACAATGACAGTGACATGTTGATGTATCAGTGGTAGTGACAGGTTGAGTCTACACTTATATTTCAAGGCGATAGGATGGGGAAAGAAAAGGGGGTTGTAGCCTCCTTCTGGTTAGAGCCATAGAATATAGGGAGTTGGAGATTCCTTCAGGTTGAAGCCTATAAATCAGGGGGTCGTAGCCTCCTTCTGGTTGGAGCCAAAGAATACAGGGAGTTGGATCCTCCTTCTAGTTGTAGTTGGAGAATTCAGGGAGTTGTAGCTTCCTTCAGGTTGAAGCCTATAAATCAGGGGGTCGTAGCCTCCTTCTAGTTGGAGCCAGAGAATACAGGGAGTTGGATCCTCCTTCTAGTTGTAGTTGGAGAATGTAGGGAGATGTAGATTCCTTCAAGTTGGAGCCTCCTTCTAGTTGGTGATGGAGAATTTGGAAGTTGGTGCTTCCTATGAATGTAATCTTGATATATATAAGAAATCATCTATGGTTTTCTCCCATTTGGGTTTCCACATAAATTATGGTGTAATGTGTATCTGATATGATATTGTTGAATGGTACTACTTATGGTTGTATGCTCATGATATATTGAATGCAATCATAAATCATATACTACTGATAAAGTTGAATTTTATATATTGTGATTGAAAGTGGTAAAAATGTATCATACTGTTTCACCCCCCCTCTCAGTATTCCAACAATTGGAATGAAAGTAGGTCCTTCAGAAAACAATCTAATCATTGGAAGGAAGATCATGGAGTACACTAAGATTGGAGTACCACAGTTTGATGGAAAAAACTATGCCTTATGGAGAAGAAGGATGAAAACATATATACAAGCACACGGATTTGATGTTTGGAAAGCAGTAGTAGATGGATACAGAACATCTACTACTCCTCCAACATATAGATATGGAAAGAAACTGAGTGAAAACATATTGAAGGACACAAATGCAATTTTGAATAGCTTAGATCACTCAGTATATGTCAAAGTTATGCACTATGATACGACAAAGGATATTTGAGACAAACTTCAAAATATTTACGAAGGAGATACTAAAGTAAAGGGGGGAAAGCTTCAAACCTACAGAGGCAAGTTTGAACAACTAAATATGAAGAAAGATGAAGATATTGCAGCTTACTTTCTACGAGTTGATGAAATAGTAAATTCCATTAAAGGATTGGGAGAAGAAATTAAAGAATCAGTAATTGTTCAAAAGGTGCCGAGATCTCTTCCAATGAGATTTGATCCTAAAATTTCAGGCCTAGAAGAAAGAGCAGATCTTGCAAGGTTGATCATGGATGAGCTACATGGGATACTTATAGTCTATGAAATGAGGACATAGAAGGATAATCCACCCAAGAAGGAAGCAACATTCAAGGCATCTAGGAAGACAAAAAAGAATAAACAAGAGCCAAAGTCAAAGCCAAGTTGCAATTGTAGTGATGATTCAAATGAAGATGAAGATGAAGAAATAAGCAACTTCGTAAGGAAGATGAAGAGAGGAACCGACAAGTACAAAGGTATGCTTCCCTTAAAATGTTTTAACTGTGGTAAAATTGGTTATTTTTCTACTAAATTTCCTTATGCTAAGAAGTCATATAGTGATGAAGAAGAAATTCCCAAGAAATAAAAGAGATATCAAAATGGAAACAAGAAAGGAGATACAAGGAAAACCTTCAAGAAAAATATTTACTCAAGAGAAGACAGTTCTTCATCTGATGAAGATGATGAAAGCGATAGTGACTCAGAAATATTACTCTTTATGTCTACAAAAACTAAGAAAAGAACTCCCAAAAGTGACGAAGAATAAGGTGAAGTGGATCTTGAGGAAGAATTAATTAGTTCTTTAACTGAGATGAAGACAAAAAGGAAGAAAAACAAATAATTCAAAGAATAAATAATCTCCTTGAAAACCCAACTTAAAGAAGGAAAGAGAATGGAAGAAGTAATGTAGATCTAGATGATAAAGAAAGAAAAAGAGTGTGAGAAGCTTGAAAAGGAAATCGTGTCAATGAGAGTTGAAGTCAACAAGCTCAAAAAGAACTTGAAAAGTTTTGAAGTGTTAGAAAAAATTCTCAACAATCAAAGTCCATGCAGTGACAAATATAGACTAGGATACAAGAAAGTTCATTTTGAGGAAGGTTCAATCTCCATGATGAAATAAACAGATCAAAAGAGTTATGCATAAGTTTTCAAAGGAAGGAATCATGGTCAACAAGAGTCAGAGAGGAATGAATACATAAGACATTCTACATTCAAGCAACAAGGATGAAGAAAATATGAGGTCCTATGAGGCTTCCAACTAGGTTTGTCTTTGACCTGAGATTGACTCATTTCAACTTTCAAACTTCCCTTTGGTGTTGTTTTAGAACAACAAACAGTTTAGGAACTTTTCTACTCAATTGTTATGGTTTTATGTGCTTTTAAGGTTCCCTTCCATATATTTTTAGTCACCCAATGGTTAGCACATGAAAACCTTAATTAATGTAACACGCCTCTAGATATTTATAACTATATAATGTTGATCTACACTCTAGCATGCATAAAAATTAGGACACAAGTGTTTTTGGTCAACATGACCCTGGATAAAACCCCCCCAAGGAAAACCAGTTTGAAAAGTAAGCTCATATAAGTGATGTAAGAAGAATGAGATACAACAAGTACACTAAAACAATGGAACATGTTACAATGGCAACTCCTCTCAATATGCTATGAGGTTCCAAGAAGAGGAATGTGCCCAAGCTAGTGCACCCTCTTCACTTGTTTCTCTATCTCACTCAAAAATTGTGCCCTTTCTCCTTGTTTCCTTGAAGAATAAATCCTTGCACACAAAGTATATATTGTGTGCTACCTCTCCAATGAAACAACCCAACCTACAATTGGCCAAGTCTAGATCATCCCCACTAGGTGTGTCTTTCCTCCTATAGTGCACCCTCCTCCAAGTAAGAATGAACACCACAAAATAAAGAGGGTCTAAGCCTCCATGATCCCTCCATGGAAGGAGGTGCCCAATATTCCCTCAACCATAGCTTCCATTCCCATCTCTATTTCTCTCCTATAGCTCTCCAAGTGAACAAAAGAGTGAATGAGCCTCCAAAGGCCCTATGTACCCCTCTTGAAACTACATAAGGAAACCTAAGAGATGGATGGCTAAGATCTCTCCATCCCATCTCTAATAAAAGATTGATATTGTCCCACACTAATCTCACTCACAAACCCACTTTGGGTTAAGTTCCCTAAGTCCACTTTATGTCCCCTCATTCACCCACTTAGTGAATAATTAGTCACTTTTGTCTTAAGTGACAAAAAATCAACTTTTTGACTTAAGTGAAGTCAAAGTTGAATTAGATATAAAGTACAAGGTACATAGTTCCAATGTATTTCCCACTTGTGGTTAGAGACTCAAAACCACAAGGGGACCACTTCCCAAGGTACACTAAAACTCAACACTCCCTCTTATCGAGGAAAGTGTTTTTCACCAAGCCCATCTTGTCTTTGAAGTAGACATGTTTTCCCCTTGGCAGGGCCTTGGTGAGAATATTTGCAACCTGCTCATCAGTCAAAATATAATGCAACTCTATTTCCCCTTGTTGAACCCAATATCTGATAAATTGGTATATGATATCTATATGCTTCAACCTATCATGAAATACTAGATTTTCAAAGAGTTTGATACAACTCTGATTATCGCAATAAATGACAGTCAGAGGAAACTCCTGGCCAAATAATCCTACCAACAACTTACAAAGCCAAATGGCCTGACTAGCCACCATATACTCTACCTAGGCTAAACTCAAAGAATTGACTTTTGTTTCAGGCTATACCAAGAAACAAGCCCTGACCCCATCCCAAAACAACACCCCGAGGTGCTCTTCTTGTCAATAGCACATCCTACCCAGTTTGAGTCTGTGTAGCCAACCAAAATCACTCCATCCCCTCTGACATATTCCAGGCCATAATCCACTAACCCTGCAATGTACCTTAAAACATGTTTTTCCCCAATCTAGTGAAAACTCCATGGCTCCACCATGTACTAGCTGAGAGTGTTCACGAAAAAAAAATATATGGTCGAGTGTTGACCAGATACATCAACGATCCAATCAATTTTCTATATCCTATAACATCTGCCAAATGGGAATCTGAAGCACTAAGATTCTTCCAGTTGGTGACCATGGGTGTCGACATAGGCCTACAGTCCTCCATCTGAAACCTGCTCAAAATGTCTACAACATACTTCCCCTGTCCCAGGAAGATGTGACCCTCTTCTTGGAATACCTCCATGCCCAGAAAATAGTGCATCAAACCAATGTCACTCATCTCAAACTCTGATGCAAGTTCCCGCTTGCACTCAGCTATGAGATGCTCCACTCTCGTGATGAACAAGTCATCCACATATAAAATGAGAATGAGTGTGTCCTCACCTCTAATGATGTAATAGAGGTTAGGATCAATATCGCTCTTCTCAAATACCATCTGAAGAAAATATGAGTCAATGCGCGAATACCAAGCTTTGGGAGCTTGCTTCAAACCATACAGTTCCTTTCTCAGAAGGCACACGTGAGACTCTCTCTCACTCACCTCAAACCCCTTTAATTTATCAATGTACACCTCCTCCTCAATAAATCCATTGAGAAATGTAGTATTTACATCCATATGATGTATCCTCCAACCCATCTCTGCTGCTATGGAAATAATACTCATAATGGAAGTGTATCTCGCAACTGGTGCAAATTTCTCATCATAATCAACTCCCTCTACTTGAGAGAACCCACGTGCCACAAACCGGGCCTTGTGTTTCTCTATGCTTCCATTTGTAGCATACTTGGTCTTGTACAACCATCTTGAAGTCACAACTGACTTCCCCTTTGGCCTCAAAAACACCTCCCAAACATCATTGCGCATAATGGAGTCACACTCCTCCAGCATGGCCTCTCGTCAAACCTGTTGGTCAACTGCCTATGAAAATGTTTGTGGCTTTGCATCTGTGATTCTCATCACTATCACCAAGTAGGACCCAAACCTCTCTCGTGCTTTGGTCTCTCTGAACTATCTCTTGGGATCTCCTACATTCTCCTTGGCTTCCTTTAGGGTCTATTGAAACCATCTCAGTTTCCTCTTCCCTGAAGTAAGCAAGGGAGAAGTAATATATTCTCGCCCAAGTCTCTCTACCTTAGATATAATCCCAACACTCTAAGATCCTAAATCCTCTGCACCCTCTTCCTGAACCCCCTATGAATGTGAACCTGAAGCTATGCAAGGTGACCCTATCACCCCTGAAACTGGTGTACCAAACACTTAAGGTTGTGCTCCCTTTGGAACATCAATATGTGCCTCTACATCATACTCAATACTGAATCTCGGCTCAAGAGACCTTCGTAAATATCTACCCTCCTCAAATCTAACATCTCTTCTCACCACCACTCTCCACTGTGATGAAATGTAAATTTGGTAGGCCTTTGAGACCTCTAAGTACCCAACTAGAATCCCCTACTGGGTTGTGGGGTCTATCTTTGTCCTCCTCTCTAAGGGGACATGAGAATAATTCAAGCAACCAAAAATATTGATGTGTTCAACATCGAGCCTCCTACCAGTGATGGCCTCCTCAGGAGTATTCTTCCCCAAAATCATGTGGGGACTCATGTTCTGCAGAGAAACTGCAAAAGCACTCACCTCAGCCCAAAGGTATAGAGACAAACTTTGATCATGCAACATAGATCTCATTGCACCTGTAATCGCCTTGTTCTTCCTCTCAAAAACCCTATTATGTTGGGGGTTGTAAGGCACAATCATCTACCTTCTTATCACTGCATGGGTACATAAGTCTACAAACTCCCTAGAGGAATACTCTCCTCCATTTTATGACCACAAGACCTTGATCCTCTTTCCTGTATGATTCTCCACAAGAGATTTGAACTCTTGGAACCTCTTGAAGACCTCACTCTTGGCCTTCAGGAAATAGATCCAGGTCTTCTTGGAGTGGTCATCTATGAATGTGATATAGTACTCACAACCACTCAAGGACACCCGAGACATGGGCCCACACACATCTATGTGTACTAAATCCAGTACCCCAGTTGACCTACTGTCACTACTGGGAAAAGAAGCCTTGGTAAACTTACCAAGCGCACACCCTCTACACACATCCTGATTCTTTGAACTGAACTATGGCACTCACGTCACAACCTCTCTCATTCCTCCAAGAGTCCCATGATGAAGGTGAGCCATTCTCTGATGCCACAACTCACTTAATTAATTGTTGTTGTCACTACTCGTTGCCAAAGCATGCAGGGGATGAAAAAGCAATATGTATAGTCTATCATCCCTATCTCCAATCACCTGCCCTAAGGTGAGACAGGACCCCTTAGGATGTATGAGGAAAGTTATCCCCTATCCTAGGGATAACTAAGAAGATCGTGTCTTGAGGCCTAGAGGTCCTATACATAGAGTGTCGAGAGCCGAATGACTTGAGCACGGCCCCGGAGGGCCCATATTTTCTTCAGTGCAGCCCATCTGTCAACAACAGCAGCATCCATCCCACCAGCTTGGTCCTGAAGTAGCAGTAAGTCTTTCTCCATGAGGTAATGAATCCAGGTATCATGGTATGTGTCACTTTGATTATTGAAGCACTTAAATATGTTGCATTGAATTCTCCTTCATTTCATAATGTTTGCTTGGAAATTATGCTCTTTAACTTGTTCATACCTAGGAGGTTGACATAATTCCCTTGTAACTTGATTCCCCTTTAGGATGAGTTGTCACTAGGTGGGTCTATGAAAGTTCATCGTATATTCCCTCCATACTTACCACTTTCCATCCTTACTCCTTTCATTTCCCCCCTACCTTTGTTCAGGCATTGGGTTTTCCACACTAGGAAGGGTTGTACCTTGCCTTGTGGGAAAAAGGGAATAAAGGCCCAGAGGGTAAAAGTAGTTGGCAAGACTTAAAATCCAAAATTAAACCTTTGAGATGCTTTGCCCAGAGATTCTTGAGAAAGCAGTAAAAGGATTCTCATTAAGAAAAGGGAACCTGTAAGATAAATAAACCCTCAAAGTATTAGTTGGTAGATGGGAGGTCTCATCACGAGTCGACCTATTAAGACCATGGGCATGTAGAGGAATGAGACTACCATCTATCTGGTCACCAAACCAGGGTAGTGTCTCTTAGTGGCATAGCTAAGATAAAAGGGGGTCTCATCACAAGCCATCCTTCTCATCTCCATGAAATGCTTGTGGGCAACACTGTCACCTCTAGTCACCAAGCCAGGATAATGTCCCTCAACTCTTCCCTTGAAGCATAAAATAAAAAGCAATAAGACTAAGAATAAAAGGCATTGAATGGGATAGGAAACAATGGCATCCATGATAAGGTGCGGCTTACCCTCTACAGAGGCACCCACAGGAAAGATCTACATTTCCATGTTATCACTGCACCCTCTTCCCAAACATTTCCCCTATGCCACTTTACAGACATTTACATGACCTAGATTGGTTCTCACCTGGGAAACACCCCAAACTTAAGGAAGATTATCCCAATAGGACATCCTCATACCTTCTCCAAACCTTACTTGTTAAACTGCATGACGTCCTTGAGCATTTGTCTGGGAAAAGCGAGGTTTGATGCACATGTTTGGGTAATTTGATTATTAGATGTGATTGACATTGCTATGATCCATGTGACTTATGAACCCCTGGAGGGAGTACTTTTTATTGCTGCAAGAATTTTCCCAATGGGAACGTACATATGGGGGAATTATTAGCTCAGACCTCCATGGGGATGAAAGCCCACAGATGGATGTTGTGACCCCAGCAAGGGGAGAGAGACACCAGAGGTTTGCATTGGGAAGAAAGAAGGAAGTTGCAACAGGGGCACTCTGATAGACCTAGAACCAAGGGGGTCTTTCCTTTCAACCTGGACGTTGACCCTTGAGAGCACATGACATCATCATTATGACCCTGACATCATCCAGAGTTGGGGTTTGCACTTATGAGGGCAGTTTTGTGCTAGTTGGCACATGTGTCAGCATTCAGGTCCTTTGGAGGCCAAACGTTCTACATCTGAGGCCTAACATTTCACCCTAGGGACCTAACGTCACCCCAGAAGGGCATGACGTCACCCTTAGATATGATTTTAGGGTTTAAATAATGTCATTTGTGTAAAAACTGGATTTTAAATGTAATTTGGCCATGTCGTCCTTTTTATGACCTAATTATAATTAAAGGTCATTGATATTGTATAAATAGAGAGATAAAACTCTCATTTTTATCATCATTCACTCATAACACAAGTGTGTGGTCTGAAATTCAACCCTCTTTAAGGGTTATTGGCTGAACTAAGTGGTGCGCAACTTCTTGGAGAGGAAAATCTTGGTGTATTTTGGCTATTTTTCATTGTGGAGGATCTTCAACTAGGGTTTGGTTTGATTATTCTTGGTGAAGTAAGTAGAAATATGCAATTTGTTTATGTCGTTGAATACTTGTGGTAAATTTTGCTTAGTTCATGTTAAATATTATGAAATTGCTTGCTTAAAACCCTAAGAGAGAAACATAAAATGTTATCTTTCTCTCTATAGTTTTCCACTTGTTTAAATTCCTTAAAGTGCACCTTGTTTAGAAGTATCTACTAGGGCCCTAAATGCTAGCACTCTAGTAGCCCTACTCTAAATTTCCCATTGCATGTATTGTTTCAAAGTTGTCTAGGAAAGATAAACCACTAGGGCCTAAGTCTTCTTACTTTCTAGCCGATTTTCTCTTAGGACTTGGATGGTTGAGGCCTTGGGTTACCAAAACCTCCTCCATCCATTTCATCTCCTTTGGCTAAGTACTGTCATTGTTATTTTTCTCTAATATTTGTTTCTGCTATTATTGACTCCATACACCCTAAAAGGCACTAGTCGATTCACTATAGTGATTGATTGATCGAAACAACTCTCAAACTATCTTCCTTGAAATATTTATTAACTTCTACTAACCTTAGACTAGAATAATCCAATAACCAACTTTTTGTTGTTGCAAACGATTTCTATAGTCATCTTACAACAACAAATTCATCTCCAAAAGTGACATTAAAAGCTGATTAGACATTGCCAATTTTGCTTATGACAAGTTGTTATCATTTTGTCAAATTAGAGTTATATTCTCTTGTCATTTTCAAGAATTTTTTAAGTATAATTATTGTGGTTGTTACTAAACATTCATTGTTGTTATAAATAATTACTTTGTTACAGTATTATATCATCTTACTTATTTTTTCAAAGGTTCATGGTTTTATAAAGCACTAACATCATATGGTACCTTGAAATTGCATACTTTTTCTATTGTTGTCTTGTTTTGGGAAGGTACACTTCATTTATCTTTTGGCTTCATCTCTATAAGACACAAAGAACATTTGAAATTGAGTGACCTGTGAGAGGGGGGGGAATTTCTTGTACTTTTGTCTTATCCTTCTCAAACCCTCAGGTCATTGGGGACATCTCCCTTGGGTTACATTGATATACTCCTAAATAGAAAAGGGTTTCCTATTAAGGTGACAATAATAGTTCACTCCCTGTTGCGCCAATATCGCATTCACTTGACTTAGGCTTTGGGCAAGTACAGATTGTGCGATAACATTTTGGCGTCGCTGCCTGGGAACACTGAGTCAATATTCCTCAACGACACGTTTTCGGTAAGCCTTTATCCAAATCCTTGTTTTCACAAAGCTTACCTGGCGACTCCATTGAGGGTGATTCCCTCATCCCTTTGATAATCCTTAAGAGGACATCTAGAGAGTCCACTAACATTTTCCAAGGTGTCGCCTTACTCTCAATTTTGTGATATTTTCAAGTTATGGGATCATGACGTCCTGGGAACAAGTGTATCTGACTATTGATTTCAAAAGTTTTCAAGTATACCCACATTATTTTGATACAAAATGGTTAAACAACTCTCCAAGATTCAGAGGCCTCCCAATTACTCCCATTTTATAATTTTTGAAGTATATAAGTGAGATAGAATTGGAAGGGGGGGATGTTCTAAAAAAATTGTTCATACTTTCTCTGCCATCTTTTTTGCAAGATTGGTTTAAGGGTTGTTGCAAAGATAGGGGTATATCATCTTTCGTAGACCTCATCAGTAGGTTTATTGAGTTTGCCAAACCACAATTCCAGACATATGAAGATGTCCTTCAAAATCTCACAGTATCCCTAGAGGACAAAGGATTCACCACTGAGATTGTGTAAGATCTCAGGGATGTGTACCATACTCAATACCAAGAACCCTCTAATATAGGAGATATTTATGAAGAAAGTTGTCAACCTCCTGAAGATGAACACGATTTTTCCCATGATTCGATAGAATGCATTAAATATTTAACTAAAGAAGTGAATTATGAGGATGAAGCATTAGTATCCCCTCATCCATCCGATGAAGCTCTCCAAGATCATATCTATCATGCACAAGATGAAGAGAATGAGGTGAGTCATTTTCCTTTTCATTTCTTTGATGACACTTTATTCTATGATTCAAAAGGTGAAGAAGTAAAGGAACCCTTGGAAGAGCTAGGTCCTTCATTTTCTGATGAAAAGATAATTAAAGAGACAAGTCTTGGGAATGATGTACTAGACCCTCTTCCATTTGATAAAGTCATCCAGGCCATTGATGCTCCTGCGCAACAAGAAGTGAACACAGTAAGTTATTTCCATTTCCAATATTTTGATGATGCTTTACTTTATGATTTGGAAAGTGAAAAAGTATTATAGGAGCCCTTGGATGCTTTAAATCCTTCATGTTATGACAAAGGTAGTGACATGGTTGATAATATTGATGAGTTCATACATGTTGGAAGACGTAAGTGGAATGTGATTGGTTCAGATCAGGATCCTATTTATGATATGGAAGGATATATTTGAATGTTTCATTTACAACAATCATATAATCTTCCTAATAATTTTGACATTTGGCAACAAGATGATGATATAATTACAAAAGTTTTCCAAGCACCCAAAGATGACCTAGTGCAATATTTGATCTGGATTATTTTCGGCACGAAATGAGAACGTAGATATAATAAAGAAATGTATAGAGATATCTCGGATATACAATAACATAACAGAAATGTATCAGAGATGCAACCATAAACACATAGATACAGTAATACACAATTTCAATTAATGAGCGAAAATGTACAAAAACTGTAAAAATACAGAGTGAAAAGCTCGCTAGGATGGTGGCAGCTTATCTCTCAGAAGAGATGTGACGGCTACTCGCATTCGTAAGAAGATGATTTTATAATGAGGATCCAAAGGCCTTTTTTATCATAAAGAAAATCCAAAACCCTAACTCCGGAAGATGAAAATCCAACAGTTTTGTGGACCCCGTTTTGGGTAGTTTGGTGTATCAACTTCCCGGGGGCATAACTTTGGCATACAATCTCTGTTTGGGGTGCACGATAGCTCATTGGAAAGGTATTGTTGAAGAGATTCATTTTGAGGCCTCAATTAGAGCCTTCGACTATCATTGAGAAGCTCGATCCAAAAAAAACCTTCTTTTAATCCCTCAAAAAGGCCCCGGAAGTTAAAAACTACTAACAATAGTAAATTTCCAAAATTGCCAGAAAATTATTTTGAGCCAGTTGAAAAAGGTGGGTGGCCACCGATATCCACTTGGATCAATCCTCCCTCCTTAGGAAGCAATGTTCTCCATTGCATTGAGTGCCTCAGGGAGAGGGAAAAACATTTGTTGAATTTGCATCTTGATGAGTTGTTTTCCTTGTTGGAGAAGTTGTGTTGCTTAGCTTGTTGAAGGTTGTCACAAACCTGTGGCTAGAAGGGTTGGACCTTTTTATCCAATCTGGCTACATGAGATTCTTGTGTGCAAAAGGAATATTTACACTTTGTTGCAATCTTGTTGACTTGTTTCTATTGGATAGAAGGTTCTAAGGCTGCAATGGTGTTCTTCTGTTCACGCTTTGAACATACTATGAAGAAGCTAAATTTTGTAGTATGAGATACTACCTAGTGGAACTATTTAGGTGGTACAATAGTCGGAATTAACTCTAGTATCATGTAGAGATAACCCCCCAGAGTAATAATGACACTACGGGGTCGAGACTCATAAATAGAATGGCGCTTCCACATATATGGTTGGCCCAAGAGAACATCACATACATATAGCGGGGCAACATCACATAATACCTTGTCCTTGAAGAGATGGATTCTGTATGACAATTAGAATTGTTGATTGATATGAAGATCTCGTCCTTGGTAAAGCCATCGATGTTGTATGGTTGTGAGTGTGGTGTTGTCGAAAATCTCAATTGTTTGACGACCTCTGCTGATATGAGGTTCATTTGGATTTCACTATCAACAATAAAATGCAGTGGGGTTCCCTTCACCCACATATGTGAATGAAAAAGGCGTCCCCCCTCTTCAAGATCTATTGGTTCTTCTAGTTGAATTGTTGCAGTCACGACAATAATAGTGGGGTTTGCGTCGATGATCTGTCTTCTAGCAGTATTTTCTAAATCAAATTCTAAATCAGGGTTCAACTCCTTGTCTTTGATATCGACCACCAATGACTTTTTCAATGACATTCATTGGTGTTGTGCCAGGGGATCTTGTGGAAATTGCACCATTTTCTAGTTTCTTTCTTCGTCTTTTTGTTACCCTTCGTTTCCCGTGTCTTGGATTGGTTTTCCGAAGGCTGGTTGTTAGGGGTGTATTTACCATACTTTGGTTTTTTTTTATTTGCAGACCCGAACTCCTACTTGTTCTGGTGCTTAAATTTCTTCTTGATTTTAACAAAATATCGATAAAAAACATTGAGTGATGAGAGGTCCAGAAAATCCATTTCAGTTTGGATGTATCTGTGTATAGCCCCATAGTATTTCAGAACCAAATGTCGCTCAGAGTCTTTGATACCCAGCTTGGTGCGCAAGGTATGAAAGGTATTGGTGAACTCTAACACTTCTTGGCCCCTCTCTTGGCATAGCGTGGTCCATCTCATGTACTGGTCTTCATAGTTTCCAACTGGGTAATATTGTTCCTTGACCGCATCCACAAAAAAATCCCAAGTGGGTTCGAACCCGTATATTCCATAATCCTCGGTGGAACTTTTCTCCCAGTAAGTTTCCCACCAATGCTTGACATGGGGGAGAGCCTTAAGGAATGAAAAGGTGATATTTTCCGTGTCGGATAAATTATGAACATAGAAATAACCTTCTATCAGATTTAACCATTTTTCTAGGGCATCCACATCTATCAGTCCTTCAAATATGGGAATATCAAAATTAACTTTTACCTTGAAAAGAAAGGTGCTTCCAAAGTGGTTGTTTGATGAAGATGCACCTAATGCTATCGGCAGGCATTGAAGGATGTGCGAAAAACTAAGTAAAACAAAAAAGGAAAACAAGGCCGTACTTCGAGAATAGAAAGATTTATCCCCAACAACGGCACCAAAAATGTTTCCATATTTATACACACCTAGGAGATATGGAAGAAATCTTCAATCCACTTGGTGTGTCCTTGGTGGCAAGTCTCGAGTCAAGGTGTTGTCACCTGATCTTCGACTCCTCCATCTAGGCCAACTCCTAGCGAAGCCAAGGGGGGTAGTCCATACCAAAATATACTAAGGATTGAACTAATCTAAGTACATGAAATAAATTTAGGAGTTTATTGCAACAAAAGTAACTCTATACTAGCAACATATATCATTCATTCACAAAGTAAAATTTTATGGAGATAGATATTCAATTAAAGAAGTAATTGCATAAAATATGTTCAAAGGATACAGATGCTTGAAAGTAAAATAACCATAAACAAAATAGATACTTCAAGCTAAAGTAAACATTTGCAAAGGTGAATACTTGAAGCAAATGGCTTCTTAAAATATAGAAAATTAAACCAGTGCCAAATATTGAGACTGTGTGTTATGTTGTTGAAAATGTAGAGTACACTATGGAGATTGCTTTTAGAATTTTTGAGTCCAATTAATGTGGATTTATTTTAGTGAAACTTGATTGCAAGAAATCAACTTTACACTAAATTTGGCCTTTCAAGAGACTATTCTTTTAGTATAGAAAATTCTTGAGAACGTGTCGAAACCCAATAGTTTCACCAACAAGCTCACTAGAGGTGTCACAGGTCCAACACGAAGGGAAACAAGCCTGAGGTATTCTGAGAAACTTAACACACTCCCTCTAAGTGGTTTTCTAAACCAAGAAATAGTAACTTTCAATATTGTCTTATTAAACTAATCCACACTAATCAACTTGGTTCTAATGAGTTCCCCAGATCGAGCTAAGCTCACAAGGGTTCAAAGCATACACCGGAAGCTGAGGGGAAATGTTTATTTTAAAAGAAAAATAAAAGACTGAAAATAAATTACAGAAATGTAAATGTTTTCTAATTATACTATTGTCCACACTGTCCTGCCTCTTTACAGAGGAGCTGGGGGGACTGATTTATTTTCCCCAAAAAATAAAAATTGCAAAAAGAGAAATATAATATAGCAATTAAGGATTACTTTCCAAAATACAGAATCATGCCATAAGACACCACCCCCCAGGGGGAAACGCAAATGGGGCATTCTGTAGCCCACTCTTTTATTGCCTCGGTTACAATGGTCTCTTTTTAATGAGACTTTGGATCCTTATAATGATGGATCAAAGAGGTTTACAAGTTTACAAAATAGTTTAGGAAGGTATAAGGTGCTTCTAGAAGTCTCAAATGCTCCTAATCAACCAATTTTTGGTAGAATATCCCCTTGTTTATTCAATGACCTACAAAAAATGAAAAAATACTTGTGCCAAAAATGTTGAAAAAAAACTTTAGAAAGTGCCTGCAAAAGATGGTTAAAATTGCACAAGAACCTATAAAAAAAATCTAAGTAAACCTACATTAACTTAGCAAAAAGAAGCCTAAATAAACAAAGAAAGATAGTCTTTTCTTGATGATATTACTTGCTTTTCTAAAACAGTAAATAATATCAACAAAGATTCCCAAATTCAAAATTTAAACACTTTGAAATCAAACTACCTTTAGCTTTAAAAATATTATTTAAGAGATAGCCAAAAGATAGAAACTATCAAGCTAGATCAACTCTATGAATAATACTTTGCAAAATGAGATCTAAACTACTTTCTTTATCATGCAAACAAAGAAATCTATAGATTTAACTTTGAAATAAGAACTTTACTTTGCATGTATTTAAAGTAACCTAAAAGTAGAAGATTTAGAATTTGAGAAAGAGAGGAAGAGGAGTGCTTGAACTTCTTGAAATCTTGGGCAAAATGGAGTCGTGTTGATGGATCAAAGACGGACTATGTCTTTCTTTAGATCTTGAAGGGAAAGGAAAGTGCAAACAAATCTCAACCCCCTCTTCAAGTGTGAGAACCTGTTGTTATCACCATAACAATTTTCAGACAGGGTCGAGGTCTCGGAAATTTAGCAAGAAGATACATTGTTGTGGAGGCAAGATAGTTTGGAGAAGAATAGTCACATATAGTGGTGCATGGACAAATATAGTGGAGACGCGGAAGTGATGGGACCCGGACAACCACATATCTTAGGTGTCATAAATCAACGGTCAGCAACCATATCGGGCATTGAAATAGCATGAGGGTTATCTGTTCTAAGGCAGGCCGGGGAAAACTCTGTGGTTTTGTTTCACGGGCACGTGGCACCTTTAGAGGTACATCGGGGAGACAAGCAGTATGCCTAAAACCGTTTTCCCCAAATCCCCGATGTCGAAAGTTGCTAAAGCCTGGCAGACCGTAGATCTTGGAGCGGTCCAAATCAACGGCCAAGACGCACATTGGAGATTGAAGTAGCGCGGAGCATAAATTTTTAGGGGTAGGCCAGGGAAATGCCACTCGTTCAAGTAATTTACGTCCGTGTGATGTCAGGTAAGTGTCGCCAGATAACTAACTCAAAGGCTCATCGTCTGAAATAGATTGGCCAAACGTGATAAAACAACGTACCTACAGGTACTCTTGTCAACAATTCATGATTAAACTCGATGACTATCGCTCTTCAAAATATGGATGGTGTATTATGCTTCGGGCAATCAACGCTTCATTCATAAGTAGAGTAATCTCAAACTGGATCAACTTCCTAATTTATGTGAAGCTAAGGAAGACGAAAAATTGTGTTTTCTGCAAAACTGGGAGACATGGACCAAGCCAATCAAACAACATCTAGTGAAACAGGATTTTCAACTAACATGGCAAATCCTTCGATGAGTAAGAAAGAGAAGTCGATCGCACAGAAACTAGCAACCAAATTCCACACTGACCCTGCGACCAAACCAGAATCAAAGGTCAGACTAAATCCTATCATGAGCGATTTAATCATCAAAGGACACGTGGACAGGCGCTACAAACGAGCAGTAAAGAGGAAGCAAAGCAAGTGGCAGAAGACAGGAGTCAGAGCTGAGATGGTGGAAAGCATTGGGGAAAATCAACCAGTCTGGTTGAACACTCTAAAATAAGAAATCGCCAAGCTAAGATAAGTTCTCAATTTGAATTGAGTACGTCTCTGAAAGTTTTGGACATATGGCATTCAATGAAAGAGCCTCAGATATGTCAGGCCTGTTTATAACGCTCCCTGTAGTGTAGGAGAATAGTTGTTATGCGTTACTTTTTGTGTAACCAATCTCTATCGTTAGATTGTGGAGAAGGTGTTTCATTTTGAATCCCGCATGTAAATTTTCTATATATATATCATTCCAAGGATAAAGAAAGACAGAGGGGAAGAGGGGGCCTACCCTCGTTGCAGGTAGATTTTGTAAAATCATGGAGTTAAACTGAATATATGATGTAGAAGCAATTTTTGAATTGTTTACGAAAAGATTCTAATCGGCTGTGATATGAGTTCTGTGTTCTCTCATAGTGTGTGTTTCTTGTGTCTTTACATTTCCATTTTCAATTTCTTCTTTTAAATTGGAGATTTAAAAGTCTGGAATTCATCTGATGATGCTCTAGACTTAGCAATTTAAATGCATGTGATTCTCTTCTCGATTATTTCATAATTCATTTTAATATGCTTTGAAAGCAATTATGTGTTTTCATTTTTCTTCTTTTGCCATGCAAATTTCAATTTTAAAAACTCAGACTCATTCCCTCACTTAGCCTTTCTCCTCTAGATAGTTCTAATGACCTGCCACTGCATTTTTCATTTCTGACTCCATAGCCCAAATGTCACCCCACACTTCTTCAACAACTTTATAATACCCCCCAAAACAAACCAAATCTAGCCACCGATTACCATAGATATATCAAGTGACATGAGAGAGCCCTCACTGAGTTGAGCAGGCTAGTGCCCAGCTCTAAAGTAGGTTGAAACAGTTACCTCTGTCGTTTGTCTATTCAGCCTGACAAAATTTACAGAGTGCTAACATTCTGGCGCCGTTGTCGGTGAAGAAATTAAAAAAATATTCCCTGGGAAAGATCGACATGGTTGAGTTCTAAGGTCTGAGAGCAGCAAACACTTAGGCACATATTGGTTGTATTCCTTCTCTGGCGACTCCACGCATCAAAAATCAGCTTGAAGGTGATTCCACTGGTAGAAGAATCCAGAAATTCAAAACTTCAATGGTGACTCCATTGTCAATGCATAATAAAGCTTCCAAAACATTATTGGCGACTCCACTCAAGCTCCGAATGTAATTCAGAAGACTCCACTGGAAAATGAGATCCCTTGACAGAGGTATGAAAAGACGTTATGGAAGAAAACAAGTACTTAAAATTGGAATTTTTCCAAGGCATTTTATTGTTTGTTATAAGTTGCCTCTGGTCCTTCCTTGAACATGTCAAACAAATTTTTCTTTACATGTTGCATTATAATGATGATCATGAGTATATTGCAATTGTATATCCTCCTCTTAAAGTTGTACATGCATATCCTCACTGTATCACCAATTTTGATTAAAAAAATTCAAACTGGGCCATGTGATAACCATGACCAATTTGATGAGCCCCATGAATCCAAGGCTGATATTTCACCTCCTGTACTTGATCCAACATCCCCCAAGACCCAGCATAGATACATACCCTTGAAGCTACCCCAAGTCCTCCACGATTTCCCTCCAAAGTACTATGAGTGCTTACATGTGTTTGACAGGGAACCTGATGCCATCTCAGCTAAAAAACACATCCAAGGGTTTGAGCATTTTATAGATTTGTTTGAGATTGATCATGAGGATGTTTATATGAGAGTCTTCTCACAATCCTTAAAGGGTGATACCAAAGACTGGTTTAAACATTTGCAGCCAGAGACAATTAGCTCATCGGAGCAATTGAAAAATATTTTTTTTAAGTTTTGGGGAAAGAATAAATCTTTGGATCTACAACTTACAGAGTTCTATGACTTAAAAAGTCAAATCAATGAAACTATTTCTACATTCAGCAGGAGGTTTTCCAGTATTTACTACAATCTGCCCAAAGAAATTCAACCCACTGAAACCGCTGCCATGCTCCATTATGCTACTACTCTTCATCCAGATTTGTCCTTCCTCTCGATGGAAAGAATATCTAAGTCCTTACAACAAATGTTTAATGATGCTCAGGACATTCAACACAACATCCAAGCGTGTAAACAGATCCAAAATGAGGGGTTGAACACTCAAGAATATAAAAGTGAATATGAACAAGAAAGGGTTGATTAGAATCTTGAACATCGATTCAATAATATCATAGCTGCTCTTGGAGTTTTCAATGCTCATAATTTTGCAAAAAATTGTATCCCTCTTGTTGAAAGAGGAGGTGTTGATTTAGTTTCTTATCCATCCCATAATAAGCAGGGGGCTGATAGTTTTATGTATTCATTTGTAGACAGTCAAAAAGATGAGTTTGCAAATCAATTTGTTGAAGAACAAGTTGATGTTCCAAGTTTGTTCTTGTTAGATGACATTGCATATGTTGTTGATTTGCCTATATATGATGAATATGATAGTGATTATGATGTTGACTCTCTAGAAAAACCAACTACGTGTTCTCTACCAGAAAATATTCTCTTTCAGCAGTGTAATGAGAGAAATCAACCTACATATCACAGTTACAAAGAAGAAAGTATTGAATCAGCTGAAGGAAATTATTTATCTTTATGCTTTTCGTCATTCAAATTGTTGAAAGAAAATCATAAGGTCATCATTGAAGCAAAGGAATGTGTGTCAATGTGAAATCACACTAATTCACTGGAACAAATTGACAAGATATGGCAGGAATCTCCTCATATGCCTGATGACTCTGTCACTTGTTATGTAGAAGATCTTGTCAGTTCAAAATTGCAGCCATTGGTCGAAAATAAACCAGAAAATGAGTGTGTTCGGCAATCCAAAGGAATTGACAACAATGAAGAAAATGAAGGAGGTTTTGAGTCAGGTGAAAGAACCTTTCCATTATGTTTTGCTTCTTTAAATTTGTTGAAACAAAATGTTTATAATGTTTCAAATCAGAAAGCCTCCAGGGATAATGTTGAATATGAAGAAATAAGTGAACTTACAAATGAAAACTATCTTCCTTTATGTTTTTCTTCCTTTGAATGGTTGAAAGAAAATCATGATATAACAAAAGAAACAGGGAAGTTTGACTGCATTCACAGTGGCACTGTTTTACATGAGGAAATTGTTATCAGTAAGGAAGACCAACCACATTAACATGCATTGGATGATCATGTAGTTGATTACTTGAAAGGATACTCCAATTCGGAGTTGCAACCCATGCTTAACCACCGAATTAAAAAAGAAGAAGAAGTTGATCAAGAAATTGTCGTTAAAGGTTATTTTCCTTCTCCTGAAACTAACATAGATACTCAAAAATATTTCCAGCAAAACAAGGTGTTTCAAAGTTGTCTTTCTGCCCCTGAAAATGGCGTGGTGGTCCAATTTCTAAGTGACCTAAACATGGATGAGGATTCTGAAACTACATCTATGGAGACTTCAAGTAGCGAAAAAACAAATGACATAGAGTTTCAGGAAAGCAACATAACAATCCTGCCATTTCTCAATCAGAAATATAGAAAGATGATGAAAAGGATGATGCACATGATATGGCTGTCAGATTTGAAGATGTTCGAGAATGTATGAATGTTTTTGTTGATATGTATGGAAGAGTATACATACCTATTTCTGGCATTCCATCCGAAAATATTCCCAAGATTGAAAAAATGAAGCAAGAGCATAAAACACTTGTGAACGAAGCATGTTTTCCTGTCTTAGCTCCTAAAAAAGAAACATTATTTTGTGTTTCATGATTCCATGGCACGTTATATGGAAAATTTTTATAATCAAGATCTACAGAGGATAGTGGGTTGCAAGCTTAAGGATAAAGGGAGTGACGAATTGAGGTCTGTATTAAATATGGGTCGCTTTACACAAGACGATGTTCTTTAGCCATGGTTGTCTTATGTTTCAAGAAACTATTAATTCCAAACTTCTCAGCAAACCTGTCAGTTTCTCGATGGCAATCAACAGGTTAAATAGCATGAAAACAAGAGTGCGGTGGAAGGGGTGAAACAGGGTAGTTGTTTTGTGCATATTTTAGAAGATCCATTTGAAGTTTTATTGGAGGAAATAAGAAGTCCAAATGTTCTTTATTTTTTGAGATTTGGATTTATGGGTGGAGTTTTGAATGAATTATCAAAAAATATTTGGTACAAGCAAGTGCAAAGAAAACAAACAACGGATAAAATGTTGTCGTCGCTGCATTGGCATTATGATTTTTCTTGATTTTGCAGTTCGTTTCAACAGTTAGGGTAGGTAGGAGTGTGCGAATAAGCTTGTTAGTCAAGCATTCTTTTCTAACTTCCAGTAGTATGTACAATTAGATTCTAGCGGTATTTTTTGTCCAGCATCCAATTGAGAGTAGTGTGCAAAGTTCGGTTTTAAAATTGACACTCAGGCTCCAAGACGTAGCAGGGTACCCGCACATGTTTTGAAAGAAGCCCAATGAAGAAGGCACTGGGTATACAATTCTTTGCTACCTCACAGGGAGGATAGCATCCCTAATAGGAGCCTATGTTATCACCATAACAATTTTCAGACAGGGTCAAGGTCTCGAAAATTTAGCAAGAAGCTACATCATTGTGGAGGCAAGATAGTTTGGAGAAGAATGGTCACATATAGCGGTGCATGGACAAATATAGCGGAGACATAGAAGTGATGGGACCCAGCCAACCACAAATATCAGGTGTCATAGATCAACAGTCAGCAACCATATCGGGAATTGAAATAGCACGAGGGTTATCCGTTCTAAGGCAGGTCGGGGAAAACTCCATGGTTTTGTTTCACGGGCACTTGGCGCCTTTAGAGGTACATCGGGGCAAAAAGCGGTCTGCCTACAACCGTTTTCCCCAAATCCCCGATGTCAAAAGTTGCTAAAGCCTAGCGGACCATAGATCTTGGAGTGATCCAAATCAACGACCAAGACGCACATCAAAGATTGAAGTAGTGAGAAGGATAAATTTTGGGGGGCAGGTCGGGGAAACACCATAGTTTCAAAATGTGGACACACGACGCTCCCTAAAGTATATTGGGGGGAAAAGCGGGAGATTGCAAAACCGCTCAACCACGCCCCGATGTCACGTGTTCTAATACCATTTGAATGCGTCAAATCAACAATTTGTGTGGGGAAAGGCGACAGTCGGTCAAATCACCTCATGCCACTCGTTCAGGTACTTTACGTCTGTGTGATGCCAGGTAAACGCCGCCAGATAACTAACTCAAAGGCTCATCGTTCAAAATAGATTGGCCAAACGTGATAAACCAACTTACCTGCAGGTACTCTTGTCAACAATTCATGATTAAACTCGATGAATATCACTCTTCAAAATATGGATGGTGTTATTCTGCTTCGGGCAATCAACGCTTCATTCGTAAGTAGAGTAATCTCAAACTGGATCAACTTCCTAATTTTTGTGAAGCTAAGGAAGACGAAAATCATGTTTTCTGAAAAACTGGGAGACATGGACCAAGTCAATCAAACAACATCCAGTGAAACAAGATTTTCAACTAACATGGCAAATCCTTTGATGAGTAAGAAAGAGAAGTCGATCATATGAATACTAGCAACCAAATTCCACACTAACCCTACGACCAAACCAGAATCAGAGGTCGGACTAAATCCTATCAAGAGGGATTTAATCATAAACGGGCACGTGGACAGGCACTACAAATGAGCAGTAAAGAGGAAGCGAAGCAAGCGGCAGAAGACATGAGTTAGAGTTGAGGTGGTCGAAAGCGTTGGGGAAAATCAACCAGTCTGGTTGAACACTCTAAAAGAAGAAATTGTCAAGCTGGAATAAGTTCTCAAGTTGAATTCAATACGTCTCAGAAATTTTTGGACATATGGCGTTCAATGAAAGAGCCTCATATCTGTCAGACCTTTTTATAACGCTCCCTGTAGTGTAGGAGAATAGTTGTTATGCGTTACTTTTTGTGTAACCAATCTCTATCTTTAGACTGTGGGGAAGGTGTGTCGTTTTAAATCCCGCATGTAAATTTTCTATATATATATATATCATTCCAAGGATAAAGAAAGAGAGAGAGAAAGAGGGGGCCTGCCCTCGTTGCAGGTAGATTTTGTAAAATCATGGAGCTAAACTGAATATATGATGCAAAAGCAATTTTTGAACTGTTTACGAAAAGATTCTAATCGACTATGATATGAGTTATGTCTTCTCTCATAGTGTGTGTTTCCTGTGTCTTTACATTTCCATTTGAAGTTTGTTCTTTTAAATTGGAGAGTTAAAAGTCTCGAATTTGTCTGATGATGCTCTAGAATTAGCAATTTAAATGCATGTGATTCTCTTCTTGATTATTTCAGAATTCATTTTAATATGCTCTGAAAGTAGTTATGTGTTTTCATTTTTCTTCTTTTTCCATGCAAATTTCAATTTTGAAAACTCAAACTCATTGCCTCACTTAGCCTTTGTCCTCTAGATAGTTCTAATGATCTACCACTGCATTATTCATTTCTGACTCCATAGCCCAAATGTCACCCCCCACTTCTTCAACAACTTTATAATACCCCCCAAAACAAACCAAATTTAGCCACAGATTGTCATAGATATATCAAGTGACACAAGAGAGCCCTCTCTGAGTTGAGCAGGCTAATGCCCAGCTCTAAAGTAGGTTGAAACAGTTACCTCTGTCGTTTGTCTATTCAACCGGACAAAATTTACAGAGACACCTGCAATACTTAGAGAATTATTTCCAACAAATTATTAGTAGAATGGTGCTACATACATAAAATGTTTCATAAAAGCAGAAACATTAACCAAAATGGATGTCTTATAAAAAATTCAAATGCAAATAAGAAATAAGATTATTAAGCAACCTAGATCTTCTAATCTTATCCTACTTGGAGATAGCTCCACTTGAAGGCCACTAACTAACAATTGAAACAAGAGCACAAAAAAAAAATTACCTCACAATTAAGCACTTGACATAGATATTCCACACATGAAATTTGACACACCAATTGTAGCCTCCAAAGCCTTTTATTTCAATTCAATGAAATGATACAATAGCAATGATACACAAGTAATTCTTCCCAACCTCCAACTAGCTTGCAAAGGGAGAAGTAGCTTCAATTTATAAGAGGGGCGCACTTCCCAAGGAGGGAGGGTGCACCACTTGGTGAGGAATGTCATACCAAGTGTAAGAGATGGAGGTTCCACCTCTCTCCACACTCCAATCGTTTAACACATGGGAGAAAGAGTGGGCTAGAGGGGTGCCACCTTTCAAGAGGTAGGAAACCTCCTCTTGGAGTGTGTCACATCTCTCTAAGAGGGGCACACCCTCTCTTGGAGATCTCCCCAAATTCAAGCTCACACTCTCCTAACTCACCCAAGACTTACACTTACTTGCCAACACACTTTAGTTAACTCAAAGCAAGGGTGATTTGATTGAAAAGATGTCCCGGACATGTTTCCCAAAAAATAGCTTCGCTGATTTTTTTTTCTAATTTTGTCTTTTTCACTTTTGTGAGCAAAATTGACTTTTTAGTGATTAAAATCACTAGTTTTACTCACAAAAGTGGGTACTTAAGTAAAGTGGGTGCTCTAGGTCCAACAATGAGTACCCCCACGTTTTTAATACATAATCAAATTACAATTAAAAAATCTTGTTTTACGAGAAATGTTTTATCAACTAAAAAACTTTAAAAAACCTAAGGGGGGCCTTAGCACATTTCCATAAAACTCTAGGATAATGCTTCGCATGGTTATATATGTCAGCACTCTGTAATTTGCCCAAGGTTGTGGAGGCAGTCACAGAGGCAACATCAAAACCACTTCAAGTCTTGGATCTAGCCTGTTAATATCATGGTAGCTTCGGGAGGTATGAACCTCTATGATGACCTATGACGAGACTAGAATCCTCCGGAAGGAAGCAAAGAATTGAAGGAAACCCTAGACAGGTTGT
>ML803022.1:212855-227948 GCA_009831015.1 Picea engelmannii
CATCTGACTCACAGTGGAAGCAAATTGAGAAGATTCAAAAACGCTTGATCACAAACAAGTTTAAAATTAAAAGTTTGGTCCCTTATGATATCATGCTGAGTGAAATGGGGGTTGCTCCTATTGAAGCAATTGCTATGGTGCATCTCATAAGATATCTAAAAAAAATTGAGCAAATGGAAGACAGTCGGTGGCCTAAGGTCGTCTTCAAAGACATATTGTGCAAAAGAAAGAAGACATGGATGAGACAAAATATTAAATGGCTTAGTAAATGGGATATGCACTTGAACAAGTGCCCTACGAACAATAAAGAGATAAAGGCTTTTGTTATTGATAGGTTCCACAAGCAAACTTGGGATAAAGGGCTCGAGAGAAAGAAAGAGTATTATATTGACGAGTTTAACCCCACATACAATCATCATCAAAAAGCGTACATAGGGGCCAATATATCTTGGAGAGCCAAAATGCTTATTGCCCAATTAAGAACAAATTCCCATCAACTCCATTGTGAAACTGGGCGTTGGAAAAGACCAAAAGAAACTTGGGAAGAAAGGGTGTGTGTGTTTTGCACCTCCAGAAAAGTGGAAACAGAAAAACATTTCATTTTAGAGTGTGAAGCATTCAAAGACAGTAGGGACAATTATATAAATATCTTGACAGCTAGCTCTTGGAATAACTTATTCAGCGAGGGGACAGTGGAGAAATTGGGGGAGCTCAACTCATCATCAAGTTGAACAGGAAAAGGGTTGAACTGCAGAAATCGGTGTGTGAGGCGATATGTCCCATAGGCTATTGTTAGCCTCGTAAACGTTAAAATCATTTTATTTATTTCTTTATTTCAAGTACATTTAGTGCGCTTGATTAAGAGAAGGTGAGGAGATGCCTATGAGATGAGAGACGATAAGGAAACTAGGAAGAAGACTAAGCCCATGTCATAGCTCATGATGAGCATTATCCACCCCTCGTAAACACCAACATGTGATGTACAAACTACTCGAAATTAATGGAACCATAAAATGGTTTGTACACACTCCTTAGAACCATGATGAGCACACAAGCCTTACAATCCATTTCACGATTCCACCCTTTTCCATCATTATCTATGACAATCCATACATTGTACATGTCGATGATGGCATTTCTAAAGAATGAATATTACTCATCGCAGCAAAATGGAATTTGTGTACAACCAAAGAAGGGAGATTCGAAATCCATTCTATGATGATGAGAACACTTTTTCTCACCGTAAAAAATTTATGGACATCCCACAAAGTAAGTTGTCTTTATTCTTTAAGAAGAAGAAGAAGAAATTTTAACGTCCACGAGGCTAACAATAGCCTATGGGACAGATCGTCTCATACACTCATTTCTGCATTTTAGTCATTTTCATGTTCAGTTTGATGATGAGCTCTCCCACTTTCTCCACTGTCCCCTCACAGAATAAATTATACCAAGAGTTAGCTGTTAAAATACTTACATAATTGTCCTTGCTGTCTTTGAAAGCTTCACACTCTAAAATGAAATGTTTTTTTGTTATCACTTTTCCGGAATTGCAGAACAACTGAGTTGATGGGAATTAGTTCTGAATTGGGCTGAATTGGGCAATAAGCATTTTGGCTCTCCAAGGCCAAAATGCTTATCACCCAATTAATGAAAGGCAGG
Source organism: Picea engelmannii (assembly GCA_009831015.1). NCBI lineage: Eukaryota > Viridiplantae > Streptophyta > Pinopsida > Pinales > Pinaceae > Picea > Picea engelmannii. Next base: position 214,515 of record ML803022.1, read on the forward strand.
CAGCAAACCTTAAGCACTAGACAAACATGCTGTAAATACTTGCCTTGGAACATTGATATAACATGTTTTTTCCCTGTAACCTTGCAAAACATCAAAGTTTCACTTATATTTATGGCGATGGCATGTTTCTCTTGCCATGAAAAGCCCTCTCTGGTCAAGATTTTGGCCCACATTGGTTGCTCACGTGGGAATCGTGCATGCTCGTAATGATCACACCTCTGCCGATCTGCAAGTGACGGTTGATCCCGATGACAACAAGGTGGGGTCTGCTGTTAGCTTGAATGAGTCGAATGTCATTGAACAGATTGGATCGAGCAATGAAGGAATCGCAGTCCTGAATGATATTGTTGACCATGCATTGAATGAATCAGGGTCATATGAATAAAAAATCGTCGATGTGAACGAAGGTACAGGGAATATATCTCCGGATCTTGACGCCTCCAGTCAGGAACAGACTGGAAATACGCAGAAAAACCCTGATCATGCCTTGCCTTCTCGAATCGGGGCATTTTCGTTTCACATTAGGACTGGGAACGGTGTGGTTGGAAATGGAGGCACTGGGATACGGTCTCATCGCAACCCTTGGTGTCGAACAGTTTTTCCAAACACGCTTCCTGCATCTCAAATCTCAGTAATGGGGGAAGAGTGATCTGGGGTCTGATTCAACTGCTGAGAATTTCATTTTTTTGAAACAAAGAGTATGCTGAAGGAGGCAGAATCTTGAGCAGCGGAGAAGTATTCTATAATTCTTGCGAAAGACGCCGGATGAGGATACCTTTAACAAACAGTGTGTGATGAATTGGGAGGTTAAAGGTATTTCTTTGAACTCGTGGAACCTGGAACATAGTCGGTTCCCTAGAGRCGTGGATTTAGCCTAGAATATATCAATCAGGGTAATTAACCCTTATGAATTCAATTTCTGGGCATGTCGAGAGATACGAGACCCTTTGTTGATGGGTAATTAACCCTTATGAATTCAATTTCTGGGCATGTCGAGAGATACGAGACCCTTTGTTGATAGGTTTGCTCAAAGATTCTGGCATGTTTCGCATCTCAATTCTAGGACTATCTCATTCGAGAATGTCCCTTTAGGAAACCATGCTTGCTCTAGACGTCCAAAATTGTGAACATTGGGAAGTAGAGTGTTGTTGAATCTCCTTTTGTGCAACCTCGGGTGAAGGAGCCACCGCATTCATCAATCATACCAATGTCTCAAGTTTGAGAAGACCCTCCTCAGTGGAACGAGGAGCCCTCCAACACGGTGTTGTAATTGGAACAATCTATGGATATTGATGTTGGTTGGCAGACAAAATAAAATAAGAGAAAGGAGTTCATGTTGATTCCCCTCATCTTGAAAAACATGAAAGGGGGGACGAGTTTAGTGCACGTCTAAAATCCTACAATGATGGTACTAGACAACCTCTTCTCTATCACAATGTTACGCATGGCAACCTAAGGAGATTCTTCTTGAATGAAGTTGTCCCTATTTTCTTGGAATGTGGGAGGGATGACTATCCCTAGTTGTACACAATGCATGAGAGGAGGTTTTGAAGGAAGCTAAGTCAAATGCAATGTTTCTTGAAGAAGTTAAATCAATTGGCATTGAAACTAAGAAATGTTATGACCTACAGTGGGAATAGTCCATTTCGGGTTATGAAGCATGCGCAAGGGGGAGGGAGTCTAGTTATAGCTATATCTCACTCTCTCCAGAGTTTTGTTGTGGATCATGGCTCAAACCCTACTAACAAGTGTGTATGGGTAATGTTGTTGTTGAGAGACAAAGTAGTGGGCTTTTTCTCGGTTTATGCCCCTAATTATAGCTCCGAAAGATGTATCCTTTGGGATTGGCTTGTCTCATCTCTATCAAACATTGAGTGGATTTTGGGCATTGATTTTAATATGGTAGAATGGGTCAAGGATGGAGAAGGTGGATCTAGTTTTGTTATTTGTGGAGTAGAAAAGCAAGCTTGGTACAAGGGCAAAGCCTATCTTCAAAGTTTTCATCCTAACTAGAAGAAAGGATTGGATTACGAAGGATGGTTTACTTGGTGTAATATGCGCCAAGAAAAAGTCAAAGTACAAGCCGGATTGAACATATTTTATGGCCCCAATGAGGGGCTTTCCTTTTCAAGTAAGTTGTGAGTAGTGGATGTGGAATTTAGTGCAGTGGGCTCTGATCATCGCTCGATTACCACATCCATCTGTATTGGTTAGGTTTTGAATGAGCTCACGTCATCTATGTTCAAACTCAATGTTTCTCACTTGGACTCAAAAGACTTCAAGGATCTTGTTTACGAGGTTTGGTACCTTTCTCCTAGGCCACCATGGGAGAGGGGTTGTGTCCTGTTATCGCACAATATGTACTTGCCTAAAGCCCAAAGAAAGTAGATGCAAGATTGGCGTAACAAGGGGTGACCTACCATTGCCACCTTAATAGGAAACCCCTTTCTATTTAGGAGTATATTAATGTACCCCAGGGGAGACGTCCTCGGTGACCTAAGGGTTTGAGAAGGCTAAGGAAAGAAAGTTCCCCCCCTCTCACAAGTCACTCAGTTTCAAGGGTTCTTTGTATCTTATAAAGATGAAGCAAAATATAAATGAAGTGTACCTGCCCAGAACAAGACAACAAAATAGAAAAGGGGCACTTTCCAAGTACCAAAATGATATCAATGCTTCATAAGACAATGAACTCTTAAGAAATATGCTAGCTGATATAAAATTGCAGCAGTACAACAGTGTACAACAGCAATGATAAATTTGTAACAGCCACAATAATTATGCTTCAAAATTTTTGAGAAAAGACTAGAAATAGTAGCTTTAAGTAGGCAAAGTGATATTAGATAGTCACAAACAGATTTAGCAATGTCTAGCTAGCATAACATGTCACTTTTAAGGCTAATTTGTTGTTGTTAGATGGTTGTAGCAATCTTTTGTAACAGCAGCAAGTTGGTTAGTGAATTAGGCTAATCTAATGTTAGTAGGAGTTAATGGATGTTCCAAAGAAGATAGATTGAAAGTGGTTTGATCAATCAATCACTACTGGTGAATCGACTAGTGCCTTCTAGGGTAATGGAGTCAATGATAGTAGCAACAACTCTTAGAGTGAAATAGCAATGATAATACTTAGTCAAAGGAGATGGAGAAAATGAGAGAGGTGTTGGTAACCCAAGGCCTCAAACATTCAAGTCCTAGAGGTAATTGCTAAAAAGTAAGAAAACTTAGTCCCTAGCGATTTCTCTTTTCCTTAGACAATTTGAGATAAAATATGCAATAGGCCATGTAAGTAGGGTTACTAGAGTGCTACAATGGTAAGGATCTAGTATCTACTTCTAGATATGGTGCTCTTTGAGAAATTTAAACAAGTAGAAAATTATAGAGAAAAGGATAATAACTTATGCCTTTCTCCTAGGGTTTCAAGCAAGCAATTTCATAATCTTTGACATGAAAAAGTAAAATTCACCATCAGCATTCATTCACAATAAAGAAATGCATATTTTCTTCTTACTTCACCAAGAATAATCAAGCTCAAACCCTAGCTGAATATTTCCCACCATGAAAATAGTCAAGATACACCAAAAATGCCTCTCCAATAAGTTGCACACCACTTAGTTTCAGCTAAATACCCTTAAAGAGGGCCGAATTTCAGACCACACACTTGTGTGATGAGTGAATGATGAATAAAAATGAGAGTTTTATCTCTTATTTATACAATATCAATGACCTTTAATTACAATTAGGTCATAAAAACGCTGACATGGCCAAATTACATTAAAATCCAGTTTTTTACATAAATGACAACAATTAAACCTTAATTTCATCTGCAAGGGTGACGACATGCCCTTCTAGGGTGATGTTAGGCCCCCAAGTTGGAACACTAGGTCTCAAATGGAAAACGTTTGGCCTCCAAATGCCCCAAATGTTGCCACACGTGCCAACTAGCACCAAACCGCCCTCATAAATGCAAGCCCTGACTGGATGACATCTAGGGTCAAAATGATGACATCAGGGGCTCTCAAGGGTCAACGTCCTGGAGGAAAGGCAAAACCCCTCTGGGTCTAGGTCTGTCAGAGTGTCCCTGGTGCAACGTCATTCCTTCTTCCTGGTGCCAGCCTCTAGTTTCTCTTTCCCCCTGGTGGGGTCACAACATCCAACTGTTGGGCTTTCAGCCACATGGAGGTCCGACCTAATCATTCCCTCATATGTACCTATCCACCGGGCAAAGTCCTGCAGCAACCACAAATACGCCCTCCATGGGCTCATAAGTTACAGGGACTATAGCAATGTCAATCACATCTAATAATCAAATTACCCAAACATGTGCATCAAACCCCCCTTTACCCAGACAAATGCTCAAAGACGTTATGCAGTTTAGCAAGTCAAGTTTGGAGAAGATCTCAAGATGTCCTATTGGGCTAATCCTCTTTAAGTTTGGGGTGTTTTCCAGGTGAGAACCAATCTAAGGTCATGTAAGTGTGTGTGATGTGGCATAGGGGAAATGTTTGGGCAGAGGGTGCAGTGATAATAGGGAAATGTAGGTCTTCCCTGTGGGTGCCTCTGTAGAGGGCAAGTTTCACCTTATCATGGATGCCATTGTTTCCTAGCCCATTCAATTCATTTTATTCTTGGTCTTAATGCTTTTGGTCTTTTCTCTTTTCAAGGGAAAAGCTGGAGACACTGTCCTGGCGTGGTGACCAGAGGTGACAGCGTTACCCACAAGCATTTCTTGGAAATGAGAAGAATGGCTCGTGATGAGACCCCCTTTCTCTTGGTTATGCCACCAAGAGCCACTACCCTGGTTTGGTGACCAGATAGATGTTAGTTTCATACCGCTACATGCCCATGGACCTAATAGGTCGACTCATGATGAGACCTCCCATCCACCAACTAGTACCTTGAGTTTTGATTTATCTTATGGGTCCCCTTTTGTTACTGAGAAGCCTTTTATTGATTTCTTGGGAATCCCTGGGCGAAGCATCTCAAAGGTTTCATTTTGGCTTTTAACTCTTGCCAGCTACTTTTACCCCCTGGGCCTTTAGCCCCTTCTTCCCACAAAGCAAGGTACAACCCTTCCTAGCGTGGCAAACACAAGGCCTGAACGAAGGTCGGCGAAGATGAGAGGAATAATGATGGAAAGTGGTAAGTATGGAGGGAATGGACTATGACCTTTCACATACCCACCTAGTAGCAACTCATCCTAAAGGGGAATCAACTTACTAGGACATTATGTCACCCTCCCAGGTATGAACAAGTTAAAGAACATAATTTCCAAGCAAACGTTATGAAATGAATTAGAGTTCAGTGCAACATATTCAAGTTCTTCAAAAATCAGAGTGACACATACCATGATACCCAAACTCATTACCTCATGGAGCAAGACTTACTGCTACTTCAGAACTAAGATGGTGGGATGGACGTTGTTGTTGTTGATAGTTGGGTTGCACTGAAGAAACGATGGGCCCTCCAGGGCCACACTCAAGTCATCTAGCTCTTGGCACTCCATGTCTAGGTCCTGTGGGCCTCGAGACATGATCTCCTTGGTTATCCCTAAGATAGGGGATAACAGGTCCTTCGGTGAGAATCAACTATCCACAAGACAATGAAGTTTATGAGAGGGTGAGGAAGAATAGTGGCAGGATAACAATGAAGAGAGGTTAAATCAACAAAGGAAAAGTTGGAAGAAATCATATATTTTTGGAGGATTTATATAACACCAATTTGCAAGTGGAAGCAATAAACTAGAGCACTTCATTAGGAGTGAACATGAGTATGTTGCTAGGGGAGCTTGAGTATGTGCATGTCTTCAGTGAATTTAGGAGGGAGACAAGGATTACAAGTTACATTTTGATTTCCAGAAGAAAAAGAATGCTTCAGAAATGGTTCTTGGTCTAAGAAGGCCAGATGGGTCTCTAGACGAAGATCTTATCTAGGTCAAAAATACGTTTGGGATCCATTTTCATAATATTTCTTTTAATTATGCCTTCTCTGACAATGTTGTGGAGGCTAGACACAGGGTTATAAAGTATCCATCACAAGGTGTCTTTCATGGACACAAATAGATTGCATAGTGAAATTATTAAAGATGAACTTTTCACAACGTTGAAATCTATGGAGAATGGTAAGTTTCCATGTCTAAATGACTTGCCTTGTGAAAGGATATGAGATACGGTGGGCAATAAATTTTTTTAGTTGGCAAGGGAAGCTTTCTCATTGGTTGTTTATCAAAGCTTTTGATTTAGGATATGATCAAGCTTATTTTGAAGTACTCGTCTAGAGATATTGTTGGGGGATGGAGGCTCATTTCCTTGTTGAATGTCTCCTACAAAATCTTAGTTATGGTAGAAGATTTACGCATTCAAAAATTGCGACCTAAGTGGTTAGACAAAGTACACTAGTTTTGTGCAGGGGAGATTTATTGTAGATGCATTGATCTCAATATGGGAAGCTGGGGAGTGGGCTAAGGTGTCTCAACAAAAGTCTCTATTTCTTAGGATTGACTTTGACAAAGCATATGATAAGGTTGATTGGTCATTTATAACAAAGATAATTCTCTTCCTTGGTTTCAACTTCAAGTGTTTTTTCTAGGGTTAATATGGAATTTTCCCATGCCACTACATTTGTTTTGGTTAATCACTCTTTTTCAAACAATATGTTACCGCACCACTCCATTCCACTAGCCTCTTGTTTGAACTTTGAATGTGTTGGTTTTCAATGCCCTAGGCTATTTGCTAGAACCTGCTAGGATGTAGGGAGGATTAAGGGAAGATCTTTTCTTAGGGGTGGGGGCGGGTGATGTGGAGGACAAAAATGGTGAATAATCGTTTTGCAGATGACTATCTTATCTCATTCCAGAGTGACCAAGGTTCAGTTGGATCTGCAAGAAAATGCTTAAATCTATTTTGCATTACTTCAAGGGCGGTCGTGAGCAACCAAAAAATAGATTTTCAGCTTATTAGTTTAGGTGAACCCACAGGGTGGATCTTGTTAGATTGGAAATTTATCCAATCGAGGGTGATCGTCCACTTTTTGGGATTCCCTTCAATACAAATCTCTCTCCGATTTACATGGGGAAACCCTGCATTCAAAAACTATAGTAGGGTAAGCTACAATATTGGTGGTTCAATGATCTCCCCCTAGAAGGCAAGCTAACAATCACTTCCAGAATCCTGCAAGCATCACACAATGATTTCATTTCTTGTTGGTTTCCTAGTCATGCACATTTTAGAAAGCCTAGAAAAAAATCTAAGGATCTTTTGGGGACTTAAAATGGTGGTGAGTATGGTTGCCTCTAGTCCCATGGTAGGTATGCATTTCTACCGAGGGGAATGTCCTGGGATTGATTAATGTGGCATCTTAGGGAAAAATCCTAGCAGCGAAGTGGATTGTGAGGTGTTTGAAGGGCTTAGCTCCATGGTAGGTAATATTAAGGTATCCCGGGCAACATATTCATAGGATTCAAGGTAATTTCAACTTATGTGATATCAAATCCTCTCCTCACTTGTTTCAAGTTCATAGCTCTTTTATTTTTAAGAGCATGGAAAATTTTAGCTAAGTATGTGAATTAGAATTTCTTGGGTAGTAAATGTGGTTGGGACTTGAGCTTTGTGCCCAATTTGGAGCTGAAAGAATCAAAGTCATTGCATTGCTGAAATCCAAAGATATCAAGCTTGCACACTGAACAGGAAGGGAATCTTCCTCTCAAAGGGCTCGCAGGATTTAGATGCTCTATCATGGTTGGATTGGAGGGTGYTGGCTCGCCAAAAAGATCTTACTCCAAACATAGTGACTATTGGGGAKATCCTTGTAAAATTCCTTGCCAAATTTCTAGTGTTTTTCTTAGTTATTTGGTTCACACCTTCTTTCAAACAGTTTGTAAAYAACAATTTTGGTGTACAAATAACCCTTCCACTTTGATATTTATGTATTTCTTGGTTCAAGCATTTAAACAAACAGTTTGTAGGTATACCTAGATTGGYACAAGTTCTCAAATAGAATAACAATTTCACTGTTGTCTTTATTCATGTATGAATTAGCTCATTTAACAAGGTATCTGAAACCACAACACACAAGGTATACACAGCCAGAAATTTATAAAAAAAAAAAAAAACAGCAAGTAATAATTGAGAACCTGATATAAATGGTTGTTACAGCAAGGAGATAATACTGTAGAAAACAGATCTTATGTTGGATAAGGATTCCCACGAGTTTTCTTGACAATAATGTGCAGTCCAACACTCAATATATATCCATCCAGCAATATTTTTATGCCCCAACAGTTCAGAACAAGCCCAACAATAGATATGGATCAAAAAGTGCACCCAACATGAAGATGCCACGACCAACAACTAGATCCGTGCCTCAGTCTGTGCCCAGCAAGGGTATATCATGCCCAACAGTCAATTTGTAGCCCCAGAATGCGCCCAACAATTAAATCAAAAGCTCTGTAATCAAAGGTGCGCCCATCGCATTGTTGTTTCGACCCCTTCAGCTCAAAATTTCGCCCAGCACCCCAGGGAAACTCAGCCTCCACAATAGGGTTTTATTTTCCTCCAATAGAACTCCAAAACTTCTTCAAATCTTCATATAAATCCATGCATACAAATTGTTCCTTCTCCACAATGAACTTCAATGAGGAAATCTGAGCGATTACCTTCACAAAACTAGCTAGGGTGTATCATTGCAACACCGAAACCAGTAAACAAGAAGAGTTTCCAAAACCTTAGTCTCTTCTCAAGAGCTCTCCCAAAGTCTTTCTCAAAATGAGCAAATGCAAGAATGAGGAGTCTCATTTTCCCCTTTTAATAACTCACTTGAGATTTTTCCTGCTCACTTTTATTTTATTTTATTAAAGTCACTTTAATGGTTTCTCCACTTTATAATTTAAAAGTGACTTTTTGTTAGTCAAGGACCCATGTCCCATTTTTCTCCACTTAACTTTTATAAAGTTTTCCTAGGCGAATCATGTTCCCTAGATCATTTTCCACCTTAGCCCACAGGAACTTATTAGGCTAGCGGAATTTTCCCCTTATGCCTCCTAAGCAAAGGAGGACATTATAGTCCTCACCGCCCAAGATTGCTTGTCTACAAGCAATTTCAATCCGGGATGTTGGAGCACCTATTCTCCTTCCCATGTAGCGTCCTCGATGGGCAGATCCTTCCATTTGACCAGGTACTCCTTGATGGTCATGTTCCTTAACTTCCGCTCCCTGAACTCCAAAATTCTTCAGGAACCAAAATCAATTGTCCTTCTTCATCCAAGGGTGGTAACTCAGTAGAAGTCACGATATGTTGCCCCAAGGCCTTCTTGAAACATGAAACATAGAAAACATTGTGTATCTTGCATCCTTCTGGGAGCTCTAGCTCATATGCCACCTCTCCTGTACGCCTCGAAATCTTGTAGTGTCCATAGAATCTGGGTTTCAATTTTTTTGCCCCCTTCAATTTAAGTGACGATTGCCTATAGGGCTGGAGATACAGGTATACCAAGTCCCCTACTTCAAAGCTATGCTCCACCTGATGCTTGTCTGCATAGACCTTCTGTTGATTATGATCCATCTACAAATTATCCTTAAGGGTCTGTAGAATATCCTGGCTCTCCTGAATCCAATCCTTAGCCTTGGGTGCCCTGCTATCTCCAAATATATGATCTACAAACGTGGGTGCATCGTATCTGTACAAGGCTCGGAAGGGTGTCATCCCAATTGACATGTGATAGGTGGTGTTGTAGCAATGCTCTCCCAAGTGTAACCAATTTATCCAAGATTTATGTAACCATTTTATTAACTATCTCAATCTAACCATCATTTTGAGGGTGATAACTCGTGCTCGACGTCAATTTTGTTCCCACCAACCTGAATAGCTCTTACCAAAATCCTCCCATGAACCTGCTATATCTGTCACTAACAATAGTTTTCGGCAACCCATGCAATCGAAATATCTCTCTGAAGAACAACTCTACTACCTGTGTTGTTGAATACGTGGAGGGTATGGCAAAGAAGTGTGCAAACTTCGTAACCTTGTCAACTACCACATAAATACAGTCCTTTCCCTACACCTGGGGCAATCCAATGATGAAATCCATAGAGATGCTTTCCATTTTTGTTCTGTAATGGGAAGTGGTTGAAGTAATCCGTCCAGGTGAGTATGCTTCGCTTTGTTCTGTTGGCAGACGTTGCATTCTCTCACGAACCTCAACACATCCATCTTGAGGCCCTTCCACATAAATATTTCCTTGATCTGCCTGTAGGTTTTCAAGTACCCAGGGTGTCCTGCCAATGGGGAATTGTGTGTTGCATGCATGATTTTGTCCTTCAACTGAGATTTTGGTACTAGGTAGATCATGTCTTTGTAATAAATGATGTCATCAATAACTCAGTATCAATCATCTTAGGTCCGACCGTCAAGGATTTCACAAGAAAACTGGTTCTTGGAGTATTCTACCAATAGGAGAGCTTTCCAATCAGCTGAAATCTCCATGAGGGAGAGAGTGGATGGTATTCTAGAAAGGGCATTAGCCACCACATTGTTCTTTCCCTTCACGTCCTCGATCTCGAAATCATATGCTTGAATTTTATTGATCCACTTTTGTTGTCACTCACTTAATTCTTTCTGCTCCATGAGTAACCTTAGGCTATTATGATATGTCTTCACTTTAAACTTGTTCTCCACCAAGTACTGTCTGGATTTGGCCAATGCATACATGATGGCCAACATCTCCTTGTCGTATATCGAGTAATGTTTCTCATACTCCCTGAGTTTGTGGCTCTCAAAAGCATTGGGATGGTTGTTTTGCATCAACACGACTCCTATCCCTATCCCTGAAGCATCACACTCAAGCACGAATAGTTGAGTGAAGTCTGGTAAAGCTAGCATAGGACACGAACTCATTACCTGTTTCATCCTCTTAAATGTCACATGTGCCTCCTCTGTCTAACTGAAAGCTCCTTTCTTAGTGAGATCTGTAAGAGGTGCTATCAGTTGTGAGAACCCCTTAACAAATTTCCTGTAATAAGTGCAGAGGCCTAGGAAGATCTTTAGTTCTGTCACATTCCTGGGGGTAGGCCACTCAATAATTTCCCTGATCTTCTCCTGGTGTAAGTGGACCCCGTTTTCCCCAATCACATGCCCAAAATAAAGCATCTTAGTCATGCCAAACTCACATTTAGACTCTTTTGCGTAGAGCTATCTTTCCTCCAAAATCCCCAACACCTCATCCAAATGCCTGAGATGCTCCTCCCAATCCCTGCTATAAATGAGGATGTCATCAAAGAATACTAACAAAATTTCCGCAATTGCTTATTGAACACATGGTTCATGTAGGACTGGAATGTCGCAGGAGCATTGGTTAGCCCAAATAGCATAACCAAGAACTCATAATGCCCATAATGGCATTGAAAGGCAGTTTTCGGGATGTCCTATTCCCAAACCCTAATCTGGTGGTACCCTAAACAAAGATCAATATTCGAAAAATATTTTCCTCCCTTCAACTCGTCCATCAATTCATCGATCCTCGAAATCGGATACATGTTCTTTATGGTTTTCTTGTTAAGTGCTTGGTAATCGATACACATTCTCATGGTACCATCCTTTTTCTTGACAAACACTACTGAAGAGGCGAAAGGACTAGAACTAGGTCGAATGTGACCCATTTTCAACAACTCCCTGATAGTTTTCTCGATCTCGTCTTTGTACGTCTTGGGATGACGATAAGAATTAGTTATGACTGCTTGAACCCCTTCTTCTAATTCTATAACAAGCTCAAATCCTCTGGTACGCCTGGAGGAATGTCACCAAAAACCTTTTGATGTTTAAGAAGTAATACATGAAGATCGTTTGGATGTTGTCGAGGATGATCGACTGGATCACTATCAAAAATATAGCACTCAACTGCCCACTCTAAATCTCCATGCCGCATCATTGCCTCCAAACTTTGAGATGACACTATCTTGGGCAAATATTGGTGCATGGCCTGCAAGACTACCTTTTTTCCATCTAGACCCGTGAATTCCATCTCTATCGTCCGTTGATTAGTGTATTTCCCAATGGAGTATAGCCATTGAACTTTGAGTACCACATTGGTGTCCGGTACATCCACCACAAAGAAATAATCTGTCAACATATAATTCCCCATGGTTATTTTTAACTTGGGGATCCATCTAGTACACTCCATATAGGGATCCATCTAGTGCACTCCATCTAATAGCCACCGAGTATGATCATCATGAATCCCTCAAACTCCTCCGTCGGAATCTCTCACCCCCATAGCTACATCTATAAAGTTATGGGATGCCCCACTATCAATAAGTATTGTAACCTTGTGTCCCTGCAAGAACCCTCTGACTCTAAATGTGTGGTACCTAGGAAGTCCTGACATGGATGCAATAATAGGACTTTTAGCCCCAGCCTGTGATGTCTCCTCGCCTAATGCCTGGTGTCCTTGTTCCTGTACATGCCCTTCCTCCTCCTCGTCGCTATCGTTGTCAGAATAAACCTCAATGTAATGAGCCTTGCCTGCTTTGTCCTTCCCTGAACACTTGTGTCCTGGTACACAAGGCTCCTAACAACTAAAACATAGCTTTTTTTTCTCAGCTATTTCTTAGTCTCCTCATTGAATCTTGGTTTTTCGACCCACTCCTTCTTAAATGGCTTGGCGACCCACTCCTTCTTAAATGGCTTGGCCTCCTTGTTCTTCTGGGGGGAGGCTAGTTTAGGAGGAAAATTTCTCTTAGGAACAACATCCTGCATGTCCCTGGCTCTGTTGACTGCATCCTGTAGGGTGGAAGGATTATAAGCCTTGACCCAACCACGCAAGGGCTCAGATAACCCTTCAACAAACAACAACACTAGACGCGCCTTCGATATGTCAGTGACCATCACTGTGAGCCTCTGGAATTCTGATATGAAATACTCTTGGCTACCTATCTGTTTGATTTGTGCCATCTCTCTAAAATGAAGCTCTAGATCTTTCTTGTCAAATCACTTAATGAGCCTAAGTCTGAGTGAAGTCAAGCTAGGAAGTTATTCCTGCATGTCCCAAAGTCACTAACCCATGGTACCACCACTCATGGGCCTCACCATCCAAATGTAATGTAGCCAATTTAATGGCATCTTCCTCTGTCATCTGATGGAGCTGGAAATAAGTGTCTAGCTTCTGCACCCAAGATCTTGTAGAACATTTGGAGGTCCCGTCAAAGTTTGGGATTGTTACTTCCCCAAGTGTACAAGTGAGGATGAGTTTCCATAGTGGTGCGAGAATGACTCCCTTCTCCATAATTAGATCCCCTTTCACCATTCTGGTTTTGTTTAGTTTGGCCCCCCAGGGAATTACTTGCTAGCTGCCCCATTAGATCCATCATCAACTTTTGACCCTTGGCCAAATCATTCAAAATATTAAATAGGTTGTTAATTCTAGCATCATCTTCGTCCCCCATGGGTCCT
>ML803023.1:8427-28673 GCA_009831015.1 Picea engelmannii
TTAAATAAAAAATTTAAACTAATGTAAATCCTAATACACGAAAAATAAATATTACCTCCGATATCTCCTCTCTTAAATGCCGATTAAAACAAGTTGAAACAGAGACGCGTCTCTCGCATGTGAGAGTGCCCAAACTTTTCACAAGTGCTTTTTGTGGAGGAAGGGTTTTATGGAGGGTTTAAAGCTTCATATTTTTAGAAATTAAAAGGTTTTTAATGTGGAAAATATTTGCGACAAAAGATAATAGGGCAAAGACGTCCACGGTCCTTGACGACTGTGACTGAAACACAGTCGATGCGATTGAAAAACAGTGGACGCGGCGGAGAGAACAAACAAAATAGCGAGGAACTCAGCAAATACACAAACACGCAGAGCAAACGCAGAATGCATGGTCGGACTGCGCCCTAGAGTTTATGAGACGGGTATTTCTTTTCAAAATTTGCATACCTGGAGCCTGTTTGACGGACTCTTGTTGAAGCCCAATATTTTGATAAGTACAGAGGTATTTTTCTCTGAAGTTTTTTTTTACTTGCATACTCAGCAGATTACAAACTACAAATGCTGAAACACAAACACCTAATGAAGATACACTCAAAACAAACGCCCAACATATAGCTAGCGCAGAACAAAAACCTTAGAGATACAGACTTAAAAATACACACAGATGTATTTATTGAAGTTATTTTTGAGCAGAAGTATATATAAATTGTCACCGGATTCGGCGAATTTCAAGGTTCAAGTTCGGCGAATTGTCACCCGGATGCCAGAAATTGGTTTAAGTGCGTTGAAATTCATTGGAATTCGTTTTTTTTGAAGTTAAAAAAAAAACGTAAGTCTAAACCTAGACCAAACCCGCGCTGCCTTCCATTCTTTCGTCCCGCTGCTTTCCATTCTTCTTTGCGCCGCATGGCATTCCTCCCCTCTCTGAGCTCTCACAGATACGGGTACAATTCTACCTCCGGCTTCGTAGTATTCCTCCCACTATCACAGACCGACACGACCCTCTCGAGTCCCCTTTCTCACAATCTACAGACCGATGCCCAGTCACAATGACCATCCCTCATAGACCTGACGGCGGCGGCTACAGGGCTGAAAGCTGAGGCTAAAGGGGGATACGGCGTCTGCTACAGGCCCGAACACCGAAGGCTGAGGTTACAGACTTGAACAGCGGCATTCTACAGCGACAACTTCGGCCTCAAGGCTGAGACCAGTCACCAGACCATAGTTTCAGGCTTTCAACATAGGGTATTAACATGTTTAATCATTAATGCTGGGATGCAATTTTCGTTTTTATCATGTCTGTTCAAGTAGCATATTGAAATTTATTACATAAATTTAATTTTGAAATTTATTACATAAATTTAATTTTGAAATTTTATAGTCTCTCGAACATAATGCTGAATATAATTACCTAATTTTTCACTGTCTTAATGAATGGGAGGTGCCCGTTCCTCACAACAATAAACAACAGTGTTGATCCCAGAACTGCTTCTAGGCAGGGGTCATACATTCAGAAAATCCAGTTACCAACAAATTATCTTCCAAATACAATAACATCGTATTTACAATCGACAATATTACATCACAATATTTAGAGAATGTTTTGACACTTATGGCAAAGGAAAAATGTTAGTGTAAAGTACACTATTTTGACACGTGTGGCAAAGGAAAAAGATGGACGAGTCTTCTTTAGCCAAGGAAAAAGAAAATCTGAAAAACAAAGGAGACAACAACAATGCAAAAAGGGAAGGAACTATGATACGTGTGGAAAAATAGGTCATAGTGTATGGGATTGTAAAGTCCTGGCAAATGATGTGCTCAAAGGCATGGAATTTAGAAAAAGAAGAAAATAAACCAACAAGGAAGAAATAATTACTTCCAAGAAACATTTAAAAAGGATTATCTTTTTTAATTGGTAACTTTTCTGTTGGGTACATGAGTTGAGTACTCCACCTGTCCAGGTGAATTCTATTCTTCTTCATTTAGATGGTAATATATTTTGCTTTAGGTATTATTCCCACATTGGTGAGAAGAGATGACAACAAGGTTGGTTAAAGTGGAATCTTGTTTCAGAAAAGAAGAGATAGAAAGTTGATTGCTTAGGTGGATGTCAATTAATTTTGTGTTAAAGTTGGGGGAGATGGTAGTTTGATGGAGCATTGCCATAGGTACCAAGGTTTGGAAATATGACAAGCAAAAAATAAATTAGTATTAACACCATTACTACAGGTGAAATGTAACAAAGTCATGGTGTTATTAATGACTTCAATAAAATGATATTAGGAATGTAACAAAGTCATGGTGTTATTAATGACTTTAATAAAATGATAATAGGTCATTTATTTATAAGCTGTTAGGACAATTAGGTAGGATAACTACCCAATTGATGTAATAGAATGAGATCCCCATCATTGTTTACATGGACTCCATTTTATAATAAAAGTTTATATTTTACATTTCTTGTTTATATTGTTCATCTGACTTTTCTTAGCAAAAGGATTCTTCCTTGAATATTGTAAAAGAGGGCTACACTTTATTATGATACTTTCAGATTGGAAAGGGCATGCTCACCGTATTGTAACAAAAGGAGGCATTTGTCAAAAAAGGGGGAGGGGCGAAGTTAGTGCTATTGAAAATGTTGTTCCACAGTAAGAAATACATTGGTCTAAGCGATGCAAGGAAAGAAACTTACACATGTCATTGTTCTAGCTCTGTTCTATTTATTGAGAATTATAGCTTGGACAGAAACTTCCATAGGTTCAGTGTGAATGTGTGAGAAGTAGTTCAAGATATTTTCGAAAAGTAAATTCTATTTTGTAATTCACTATAGTTAAATAGTAAAAGTATTATTTTTAGTAGTCGAGTCCAAAAAGTGTATTTCATGCATGCATGATTTAGACGAGGAGTAATCTTAGAAATAGATTAGGGTTTTGGTCTTAGCTAAAACTATAAAGACAAGTCAAGATAGAGAGTTCAAACAATAAGAACATTGAGCGACCAAGAGAGGGAGAGAGAGCAGGCAGCCAGGAAAGAGGCATTTCCAAGTAGCAAGCAGTCCTGTATAGAGATCCGCACAGTTCCGTATAGCGTAGAAAATAGTTCCATACAATTGTACCGACATGGCCATATGGATTAGTATAGTTGTATGGACAAGACCAAACAAGCTATACATTAGATCGTACTCTCCTAGCAGGTTGTTCTGCTCAGTTCGATGATCTGTAAACTGCTGTAGATATTCCACTGGAACAGTTCGTCACAACAGATCTAATAAAATATTGAAAATCTATACTATTAAAGTTATTTTTCCTTTAGATCTCCAAAATATTTAGTTACTAATTTTCTGCTTATGCATGAAATAGATAAAATGCAAAAATAGAGAACAATAAAATACAATCACACCATCCACAAATAAACACAATATATGACCTGAGAAACCCAATACGTGAGAAAACCCAGCTAGAAGATGAGGCTGCTCTGTGTTGACACTTAAAAGCGCAACGTTGGGTACCATACTCGCAAATGATTGCCAAGCTTTATTATTTAATTATATTAATAGTATACTAGTAGGTGGGACCCCTTGTTTGACTTATGGCACTGTGATGGAGAAGCGACACTTATATTTTGTTTGCGTATGTGTTGGTTGCGATACGGATTCTATAGCTTATTCGCTTCAAATCGTGGTTAAAATGTTTATGATAAGAAATTCTGGGCAAGATGGTTAAAACAGGAAAGAATGTGGTCTTCATTACCTCTCGCAAAATGTGATATGCTGCTTTAATGGGTGAAGGAATAACACTACAGTTTGATTTTGATTTTATATGGACTATATTGTATATGGGTGACCACCCTAACTCTTGCTACAATTGTGGTGCGCATTGTTTTGATGGCAATATTAGTTGTATTCCTAGCAAATAGTCATATGTTAAATTGGATGGGGGCAAAGGTTGGCGCATTTTTTTGGAGTGTATGCAAACTATGGGATAGTGGGTTTGTATTAATCAATGGGGATGCTAATGGAATGTTAGCTGTATAGTGCACTTGGCTTGTACTAGCCATGAATGAATGCCAAGGGAGAAGCGACGTGTAGTAAATGCACGCCACTCTTACTCACCTCGAGCCCTTCACCCTAGTCATTTGCATTGCACTCTGTTAGTTGCTGCTGCTTCGCCTTGCCCGGTCGTGGAGGAGTTATACAACCTTGGTCATTTCTCCTTATGCAATCTTTTACAGGTATGGGGTTTTCTTACTTCTCCATCCATGAACTTCGCTCTGCTCTTAAATCAAGTGTTGGCTCTTGTTGCTCATGGTTTGTGTATTTCTCAAGCTGTCATGGTGTTTCAGACTGTGTATTGGTTGTTTGCAAACTTTGGTTTCCTGTGGTGGTTGTTCTGAGACTATTAACATTTAAAAAAAACAGAGAGGTCATGTGTGTCTTTGCTATGTGTAACTGTTCGTGATTTTTGCTCAGAGAAGGAGTATTGTTGGGCCTGCTTTTCTTCTGGTTATTCAATTGGGTTTTCCCTGCCTTACCTCTGGTTTTTTTTTGTGAACACTCCTATATGCCAATGCACCCACGCTATAACCTCCACTCCGTGACTATTAATGTAAAGCACCTGTGCAGTAAACTTTATGTGCTTTTTATTGGCCAAACCCTCAGTTTGTTTATCCCGCTCTCTTCTGTCACTTACTGTCACTGTTATACATCTAACCCTATGCATTATTGTGAAAACGTTGCTTACCCAGAATATAATGGGAACACTGTTCTTGCTCTTTTACTTGGGCATGGGTTTAATTGGTCACTTGCTTGGCAATTATGGAAGAAGTATTCCACCCACCTATTCATTGGAAGTTACAATCTGTCTTTATGAAGCTTATGAGTTCGATAACAAACATTGCATATCGTTGTTTAAAAATAAACTTGCCATGTTTATCGAATTTGCAAACACATGTGTATAAGATGTCTGATGCTCGAATTCAATAATATGAACCTGAATGAAATTGATGAGGAATTGTGATGAATGATTGGCTCGATTAAATGGTGATTATGAACAGAGATTTGTTTTGAGGAATTGCATGGGACCCTGTGGGATTTAAGAACTTTGCTGTGGGTTGGTATTATGCGTTGTGACTTGTTCACTGCAAGACTGTTGTGGTATTTCCTGTAGCGATTATGATGCTGCTCGTTTTGTTTCTATTATATAATGGCAGTATTGTTATTATGGTTATTTTGGTTAAATAAAATTCTGGGCATATCACATCGGTTTTTGTGTAATACAGTTTTGAAGGCTAGTGAGCAATTTTGTTAAGGAAGCATCAACTTTGGGTTATTGTTTGGAAACAGAGCATTGTTTAAACTTTAAATTTTTTGAACAAAAGGACATTTTGTTTGCAAGTTTACATTAGAGATGACATGGTTTGATTTTTCATTTGAACAATATCCATATATTTTCCCCACCATTCTATCATTTTTCGCTAATTACACTCCCTCCATGATCCCGATTTCACTTATTCATCCCTGTTCTGTGACATTAATTTTAAAAGGAAGTCTGTGTGGAAACAAAGAAAGATTAATACAACAAGGGTTGAGGACTGATATTCTTAATATTTTATATACACAATTGGTTGTTTTATTAGTTGTTGAACAATATTCATATATTGATCCCCTCCATGATACCATTTTTCGTTAATTACATTCCCTCCATATTTCCTATGAACCCTATCATTCCCTGTTCACATGGCAATTAATAAATGATGTGTTATGGATGGATTTGCATGTATCTCGTGTTAATTTTAGAGCCAACTTTTGATTCATGTAAGCAGAGTTTCATGTATGGTTTATTAAGAAGCTTCATTACTGACAAATTGTTGCTACAGGATGAACTTTTTCAGTAGAGGCAACAATGGTCGAAATAACAGAAGTAGGGGAAATTGGAATCGAGGCCATAGGAGGCCTAGATTTTCTATCCATTTTGACGCTGACCCACAAAAATTGAACCAACTGTTTCAAGATGGGTTCTTTAATTGGGTTGGCCATGGGATACTGCACCCTCGACTAGAAAGACCCCCTTTCTAGCCTCCTCAGAATATTCCCGGCATTCTCATTCCTCCACATGTGTCTTTGCAGCATGAAGTCCCCGCAAATGACGGTTGACAAGAAATTGTCCACTAGCCTATCTCTCACCATCGTGGTTGGCCCACTGTGTCATTGCCTTTACCACCACCAATTAACCCCAATGTTCAAATTGCTCCTGCTGTTTCGCCAATACAATCCTCGCACGCTAGCAAGAGATTGAAAACCGAGATTCCGCAACCTGTGCAAGACAAAGGAAAAGCATCGACCTCCCCCTCTAGTCCCTCCATTGACTCCTCCAAATCTGTGTCTTCCCGTCTCCATTCAAAGGATGACTGCTCCCATGTGGTTAGTGAAATACAGCCTCAAAGGTCTAACCAACCAAAAGCCACTCAAGAGAAGTCAGTTGGGGACAGCAGTGAGAAGAGAAAATATGCCTCGTAAAGCAGCAAATATGGGTTCTAAATGTTTTTTTTTTCCAGTGATGAGGATAGTGTTTAATGGTTTTCAACATATTTTGGACAACAAGCCTTATTTTTGGATATTTTGTGGATAATGTGGATATATATTCTTTTTTTTGGATATGATATAAATTATTGCTGATATTTAAAAATCCAGTTTAAAAATCCACGAGAGCTACAAGGGTGTCATATGGTCTAAATGATTATTTTTTGTGCTTTATATTTGATAATTAAGGAAGAAGAATTGATGGGAGTCACAAGGGGTCCCACCTATTTTAGTTATTATTAATTAAGACCCTTAATTATATATTATTATTATTTTCTCCTAAACTAATTTGTTAAGTTAATTCGACTTAACTAACAAAAAGTAGTTGAACTACTTCAACTAATCGGAAAAAGAATAATTACCCAATTGGATGAAGAGACAAGTGGAGTATAGAAGGAGAGAGACAAGACTAAGGTTTGCTCTTTAATTAAATGAGGTAGTTTCAATTTTCATTCATTTCTGAGTTTACTTGAAAGTCTAATCCTCTTGTTGACAGCAGGGTCTCATTGTAGACAGGAAGGTTCAAGACTAAACCATACTTTTCAACCGCTTGTTTTAGAGGTGTTGATTCATCCTTGATAGTCTGTGTATTCTTGTCTGTTTGTGAATTAATTTTCATGGTTGATAAATGATATCTTGCAGAGTCAAAATGACAACAGTTTGTGGCAAGCTGATCCAGATTATTAATTTTAGTTCTACTTTACTGTTGGAGTATTTTTGTATGGTGCCCATCGAAGATCTCTAAATCAGACTTTGGTCCATACCCTCGCAGGGGTTTGTAAAGAGAAAAACACTTTTGGTATCTCATAATGAAATAAAATCAGATTATTGTTCTGTCTCATACATGTGTTTCTATGACTTGGTTCCTCTTTTCGCTTTTTGTCTTCATGTTTGCGTTATTGTAAAATCTGCATACATTCTAGTAGCTTTGTATAAATTTTATTTCATATTGCAGCATATATAAATTATAAAATCAGCCTCAGTCCTTGTAATTAATACTTGCGGATTAAGTGAATGCTTTTGAGGCTATAAATTTCGAGTGACATTCCTAACTATCTTGTCCTAGCCAGGCAAGATCTGAAAATGATTGAGTAAGGTGTACATAAAAAACAGAGGGGGCACCATATCTTCTACTTTTTCCTTTCTTGTCTTCAAGGAAACAAAACTGTACATGTGTTAGATTCATTCATGTGTTAGATTCATTTTACTATGTTGTTGAAACCTGAGCATTACCTTGCCTTTTTTTTTTATATTGGTTTCCTCTTAGCAAGATGTGGCTAGCATGCCTTACCCTTACTCAAGAGAAAGTGCAACTAACATTCAATTTGGAATCCTTTGACTAATAGGCCATGAGTGGGGGGTATCCATTCTACTAAAGACATCGAGGATTTGTACCTGGCCTCAATTGTTGTTGTGTGCATAGGCTCATCCATGAGCACCAACACAAACACAAATTTGTTAGTGAGAGACTTCAACCCTGGTAGAGGCAATATCAACGTCGCCCCTTGACCAATTGAACAAGCCACCATTGGTATACCTAGCTTATTATGGGTAGAATGTTACAAAAATCATAGAGGGCAAATACCAAAATCTAAACCTTACCGATACATGAATGCTTTAGAGTTTTGTAGTTGGGGGTAAGTTGAATCCCATTACTCGAAGGATAGTTTTAAATTGATGACAATTGAGAGGCTAACTTGCTCAATGTAATCCTATCTCTTAAGAACATTCTCTATCACTGCCTCCAATTTTTCAACAATTTCTACTTTGATATACACAATTTATGTGGAGGGTAGAGGGTTGTCTAATTGGCACCAGAATTGATTTGCTACCTTAAACATAGCCAACTTGAAAACTTGCTCACTAAAGTAGAAGAGAGCGACCAAAAGAAGTTGGATTCTCTCTCTCCGTGGATTGTACTTTCTTTCTTGAAGGATAATTTATTTACTGTGTTCCTAGTACCATCATGACTTGGCGAGGTTCGAGGCGCTTGAACTTTTATTGATCACTAATGGTAATTTTGCCACTTGAACTTCTGTCGAGCACTCATGGTAATTTTGCCACCATTTAGATTTGACACAATAATTACCCCAAATCCTTCAGTCATAGACATGCGTCTTCCCTTTAATTATTTGATTCTAAACTTCTCAATCAAATCGACTTATCAAAGAGACAAGCTATTTATTTTACAATTTACCTTACTAGTGCTTAACTTGAACTTGAAATATTAAAGGGGTGATAGGGTTCATTACGCACAAGACAAAATCCATTTATAGTTTCATCCACATATCCTTAGAAAAATGGACAAATTCTTGCAATTATTTATATTTTGAGAATCATGTAAAGTTGTGCTTTTCAAGTTAAAAATGACAAGTCATACTAAATTCACCATATGGGTCTCGAGCCTCTTATGGTTTTTCACTTCTCCTTTGCCTAGCTCATGCTCTTTTCCTTCTCTTATTGCCTTTGGTGTCTCTTTTACTTTGATAACATATTAACATCTACGAGTGTTCTAGACACTCCCATCCTTTGATGGCCACTGATTGTTCACTATTGTCCCATGGCCCCATTCCTTGGTCATTTGTGAATATTAATTAAATTATATTTTCTTATGTTATCTAAAAGCGTACCTAGACCACACCTTCAATTTTCTCGAGTTTATATAAAATTCCTTTTGAAAGATTAGAATATAATTCCTATACTCTCTTACAAATAATTAATGGGCTTTAATAAACTGCCGAGAGTACCAAATTTTGATAAACTTAGAGCATATACATGGCCATGGTAGATAAGGCAACTTATACTAAAATCAAGACAGTATGGGAGCAATGCTCTTCTTAGTTGGCCTACTTCCTATTTGTTATTTTCATTTGACATGATTAGAGATATGTATATTATTTATTTTTTAAACTTTTGAATGGACATTTTGTTTTGATAAAATGCTTCCTTTAAACACTATTAAAAAAATAGTTTACACAAAAAGGGTGTGGTCAACTGGCAAGTAGTGAGGTGTATTAATGCGGAGACCCAAGTTCAAAACCCCTCACATGGGTGCGAATGAGGTTACATGCAATTCCTGGGTGACTTTGACCACATAGAAATGCCCCTCATAGCGCGACAACTTAGCCAAAGAGATTTTATAAGACATATTTTTTAAAAAAGGGGCGTGTCACAAAAGCAAACAACCACAAGCTCAAGTTCAAGAAATAACTTAATTGATACTATACCCCATGCACTATCGATGGATTGTGTAGGGAGGACATACCCTCCCAAGGCTACATCAAACAAAATACTGATAGGCATCTAATTGATTGAAATCCTAGCCACCATTCAACATAGGGAGACTGACACCAACTTGGGATAGAAACCAAAGGCTAGGCTAGGCCACAAATCACAAATCCAACCGTCATAGGACACAATATCACTATCATAAGATGTCAGTAGGCCCCAAGAGCAGATCTGGCCCGAGTAGGCCTACTTGAAAGATTATGTTCCATGAGCAATCCCTTTACTAGACTCTAGCATCATGCAAGTGAGCAACATGTGCTTGGAGAGCGAAACCCTGGCCACAAATGTCATGGGGTGCGAAACAATGCTATAGATCTAAGCCACGTGTAGATTGAACCTCGAGGAGGGGCTACTTATTGGCCAGACCATTGTTTCTACATGCCATAGGAACTAGGCCAACATAGATAGGATGCCATTTGCAAACACTAGTAGCCCCACAACCATTCACAAACTAGCATGGAAAGGGAGCAACACATAGAAGAGCGTTGCTGCAGCCAATAGGAGCCACAAAGAGCCTCCCTTGTTAGACAAAACAAACCAGGAAACCCTCGTCCAACCTACAATAGAAAGGGGCTTGCGATCCGCCAAAGACGCTTTAGCTCCACATTCTGCTACCATCCATAGACCTCCTCGCTATGGTCGACTACCTTCATGCGTTCTCCCACATCTTGAAGGTGAAACTCTACTACGGTTTCAGGCAGGTATTTGTTATCACACAATTTGTACTTGTCCAAAGCCCAAGACAAGTAGGTGAAATTGGCGTAACAACAAGATATCCCACC
This sequence comes from Picea engelmannii, assembly GCA_009831015.1. Taxonomy (NCBI): domain Eukaryota; kingdom Viridiplantae; phylum Streptophyta; class Pinopsida; order Pinales; family Pinaceae; genus Picea; species Picea engelmannii. Next base: position 19,075 of record ML803023.1, read on the forward strand.
ACTGTCACCTTAGTGGGAAATCCCCACATTTAGGGGTTGATGAAGGTCCAACCCAAGGGAGGCGTCACCGGTAACCTAGAGGGCTGGAAAGCTAGAGATTTGATCAAGATAATCACTGGTTACCCAAGTCAAAAGGTCTATGTCTGAGGAATTGAGGCAAAGAAAGAGAGTTTGTGTACCTGCCTGAAACAAGAACAATAATAGCATGTATATAGCAACTTCCAAGTACAAATATGATAATAAGGCCTCAATAGACAATAGGCAATCAAAATATATGCTGGCTGAAGTAAAATTGCAGCGAGTTATCAGTTTATAACAGCAATTTATGTTTTGTAACAGCCAAGAGAATTAGTGCTCAGAATTGCAAGAAAAGACAGTAGAAATTAAGCATATATTCCAAGGATCAAGTAACAACTTTCACAAGCAATTTCTGAGTAAGTTAGCTATGAGTTAGGTTAGTGTATGCAGAAAATTACAGAAGTTAGTATGGCTGTAGCAATGTTTTGCAATAGCAGCAATGGCTGTAGCAATCTAGGCTAAGCTAGGGTTAGAGATAGTTAGTAAAAGCTTGAGAGAATGAAGTTTGAGTGTTTGTTTGATCAATCCTTCACAAGAGCAATAGAAATCAGTGCCTTTTGGGCTTATGGAGTCAATTACAACAACAACAAATAACTTGGAGATATAAATGATAATAATGGTCTAAGGATGGAGAAATAAAGTCTTGAGGTGTCGGCACTTCACGGCCTTAAGCTCTAAGTCCCAAAGATGGAATTTTGGCTCGAGTGCAAGCTCTTTTGGGCTCTAGCGAATTCCTTTTCTCCTTGGACACTTGAAAAAGTATTTGTAACAAGCTCTAGAACACAGTTTCTAAAGTGCTAGCACTTTTAGGGCTTTAGAAGCCTATCTAGATAAGATCTTCTTAGCAATTTTGACAAAATGCAAATATAGAGAAAGGAAGAAATACCTTATGTTCCTTACTCCTAGGGTTTCAAGCAAGGAATTTCATAATCTTCAACATAAAAGTAAAATATACCATAAACATTCCAATATGAGATGAAAATTGCAGATTTTACTTCACCAAGAATAATCAAGCATTAAAACCCTAGTTTGCAGAAATTTCACCAAAAAATGATCCAAGAAGCATCCAAACCAATCCTCCAAGAGGTGCACACTAGTAATTTCAGCCAATAGCTCCAATAGGGCGGAAATTTCAGATCTACCTCCCTTGTGAGAGGAGTCTTATGTGTTATGAAAAAATGTATTGAGGCTAGCTATACTTATATGGGAAATCCTAGCGTTTTTAATCCAAAAGTTGTCTTTTCAAGTAATGAGCCTACTTCTTAATTTGCCCATTCAAATTAGAATAAATTCAAATTTGACATAGAATAACCCTAAAAAGGGTGACATCATCCCTTCTAGGGTGACATCATCCCTTCTAGGGTGACGTTAAGCTCCCAATGAAGGACGTTGAGCTAGAAGAGTGTGGTGCTATGCCTCCAAAGGCCACATATCATGCCCACATCATGCAAAGTGTCCAATCGTCCTCTCCATGAAACCCTAGCCCTCTAGATGACGTCATGGGCTAGCAAGATGACGTCACGGGCTCCAAATGCCCTTGTCCAAGTGGAGAAGGATGGCATCTTAACATCTAGTCATGCCAAAGAACCTCTAAAGGCAACAACCTCCTTCCTCAAGGTGCTAATGATGATCACAAGCTTGCCCTAGATGTGGGGTCTTTGCATTCATCATTGGGCTCCAAAGCCCCCATGAAGGCCCGAACAAGTCATCTCCTCATGAATACTTGTCCACTGGGCAAGGTCTTGCAAAGACAAACAGGTACACCCTCCAAGGGTCCATAAGTCACAAGAATCATGCCAAGTAAGCCACATCTAATAATCAAACCACCTGAACACGTGCATCAAACCCCCCTTTTCAATTTAAATTTTAAACAAATGCTCAAAGACCTTATACAATTTGTCAAATTTAGGTGTGGGAGGGGTGTCAAGGCATCCTATTGGGTCGGTCAATCCCCAAGTCAGGGGTGTTTCCCGATGAAAACCCATCTAAGCCATGTATGAGTATCAAGTGGAGTGGGGTGAGTCTTTTGGGCATGGGGTTCATGACATATAAGGGTTCGTATTGTCAAATTTATGGGTGCCTTTGTATAGGGTGTGCTAGATCTTCGTTTTCAATGCAACCTTTTTCCAAGCCCATTTATTGCCATTAATTAATTAAAGTCCAAAATAATTGGGTACTATAAGACATGGAAAGAAAAGAGTACCGCAACGTCACTTGAAGCTAGAGGTACACAGAGCGCCATATGCATGGAAAGAAAGGGACACCGCATAATTGTACACACCTCAACAAGCGGGACATATATATATATATATATATATATATATAATGTGAGTTTGCTTTTGCAGGTCTTTCAATTCTTTTAAGAGAAACGTTTCATTGTTCTTAAGACCTCTTGGGTGAGCATCTAGAAGGTTATGATTTGGCTTTTATCTTTTTCCAACTACATTTCCCTCTGGGCCTTCAACCCCTTCTTCCCATGAAATGAGGTACAATCCCTTCTTGGGTCAGTACACTCGAAAGTCCCAAAAGATGAGGAGACGAAAGGGAAGAAGTATGGAAAGTGGTAAGTATGACCGAGAGTGGTACGATGACTCTTCAAGGAACCCCCCAGTAGCACCCTAGTTCTGAGGGTGACCAACTTACTAGGACGGACTGACACCCACAAAGGTTAAATAAGGCAAAGAGTATAATTTCCAAGCAAACCTGATGTAATCAAGAAAGAATTCTTTGCAACATGTTCAAATGCTTCAATTAGTGGGCTGACACTTACCATGGTCCATGATACTGGACTCATTACCTCATGAAGCAAGACCTGTTGTCCTCTGGGGCCAGGCCGGTGTGATGGACACTGCTCTGCTACTGGTGACGTATGGTGGCACATCAATGAATAGGAGGGGCCTTGCGGGGCTATGCTAGTCAGTCTGGCTCTCGACACTCCATTTCTGCTACCTGTGGGCCTCGAGACATGATCTTCAGAGTTACCCCTAGTGTGAGGGGGTAACTGTATTGACATGGGGAGGGGGAGGAGAGAGAGATGCCTTTCCTTCTCAACTCTCCATCTTCCTGAATCTTCTTGAAAATCTAATGTATATCCACATCTATTGTAGTTGTAATTTGCTAGTGGGTTCAACTACTTTTTGGTCATCCATGGATATTAATATGATTTTTTCTTTCTTACTGATATCTTTTGTGATTATAAACAAGGATAACTTCCAAATGTGGAAATTTTCTAAACTAGGGCAATTAACGAAACTTCAGAAATTTCACTACTTTCCTAGAGGTTTTCCTTATCTGAACCTTGTGAATTTTGAACCTAATGGTTGATATGAAATATGATAAAATAACATCAACAATGGACAATATTTCACCTCTTAACAACCCCAATCAACAAGGTAATCCAAGAGAAAAGATACAAAATGTGTGCCAACAAGTTTCAGCTCGAGGGCAATCTTATCATCCATAAACCAGATTTGAAAATCACCTTTATGACTGTAGAAATTACAGCAGCAAATCTGCCCTGTCTTCTTCAATATTAATGTTAAATCACTTAATAATTTCTGCCTTGACTTATATCAAATTAGCAAGACATACGAGTGCTGGAAATTACCGAACCATGTAGAAATAGATGGCTGAAAATAAAATCTGCAATAGAGACAACTTTGGACAGCTGAAAACTTCACATATATGTAAAAATACGAAGTTCATGTACATACCATAGCCTCATCCCAAGACTAGTACAATCCTTTAGCTCTCCAAAACCCTAGCTAGGGAAAACTAAGAAAACCTTAGCTCCACCAAAGATACTCCACAAGCTAGCATCAACACTAGCGAGCCTCCTTACTAAGACGTCTTCTCTTCACCTCCACTTCAACAGTACAACCTAGGGTTTAATAAAAAAATCCTACATCTAATATCTCCACGGGATGTAACCCTAACCCTAGTATTCAAGATGCTCCAAAAGCTCCATGAAACCCTAGTGCCTCCAATACGAGGGAGAGAGTACAAAGATGAAGATCTAATAAAGAGACATTAACACTAGCAAGCCTCCTTACAAAGACATCTCCTCTTCACCTCTACTTCAACAAGTACAACCTAGGATTTAATCACAAAAGCCTAGATCCAATATCTCTACAGGATGAAACCCTAACCCTATTATTCAAGATGCTCCAAAAGCTCCATGAAACCCTAATGCCTCCAATACAAGAGAGAGAAAATACGAAGATGAAGATCTAATAGAGAGAAAAAGACTCGTGTGCATCTCCTAGTCACATCTATAACACGAGATATGAATGAGAATTGATGAAATGATTCCCTCCTTCCTCTATATATATGAGAGGTAAGGGAGGCTAACAAAACCTACAAAGCCACAAATAGTCTCACACATGTGGAGCATTGCACTCCAAGGGTACACATGTCAAGCTCCAAGGTGATGTTAAACTCAAGCAAGGCTCCGATTTAAGGGCGTTGCTTGAGATGTGTAACAGTCCTCCTCCAAGTCTCCAAGGACTCCAACTATCTTCGTAAGCCAAGTGGTCCGTTGGGTCCACTCCTCTTGCATGAACAATGTCACAACCTAGGCATCCTCATTCCCCAAGTTAACTCCATGCCTCCATGCAAGCATCCAAGCGACCCCATGCTATCTATAGCTCAATGACTTCCTCCTAAATGCCAAATGCTCCTTCACCATTGCAGGGCGTTCTCCAAGCAAACTACCTCCTCCATGTGGCCAGCATGTAGAATGTCATCATGCTGTTTGAAGATCTCCAATGCCCTAAGGAAGAATGTGATGAAGCACCCAACTAAGGTCAAACAACCACTGACCATCATGGACCATCTAGGGGAAAATAATACACCATGTACCCCAAATCTCATGAAGCACCCCAATTATGGTGTAAACATTTTTGGAAGAACCCTGAAAGCTAACACCAACTAGCATTCAAATTTGAGCTATGTTTTGAATGATAGGTAGGGTTGTTGTTCAGAATTTGTCACTAATATGGGTGCTTCAAAGAGTGGATTATTTGTTTATTGTACATACGATTTTGGTTTTGACACATATTTGATGTAAATTTGTACTCTTATTGACTTATAGATAGCATATAGTATATCTTGCCATATTTTCTGGTGAGAGAGAGCGACCATTTTTCATCGACCTTGATATGTGTCTATGGAATGATTGGATGTAATATGGTTATTACTCTTGCATGTGTAAGAGAGACACTGAGACCATTTTTCATTGACCTTGATGCGTGTCTGAAATGATTGGATATAAGATGGTTATCACTCTAGAGCATACATGGATTGCATATGTTGGTGCAATTTCTTTTTGGTTTACAGATCTGGACATCAATTTCAGCTTGTACATTTTGTTTCTTTTTGAGAGATTGACATTTTTCATTGGCCTTGATATCTGTATATGAAATGATTGGATGTAAGATGGTTATTACTCTATAGCATACATGGATTGCAGGTGTTGATATAATTTCTTTTTGGTTTATAGATTTGAACATGAATTTCAGCTTGTACATTTGTAACTGTTTAGCTTAGCATAAATTAATTGAATATTTTATTTCATACTTTGCTGATTATTGTTTGTGAAATATGTATTCTTTTTACTATAATTGTTTCATAAATTCCACATTGTTAGATTAAACATAGAATACAGTTGACTCGTTTGATTTCTCTTTGTAATGTATCTCTTGAAGTTTTATAAGAATTTTATAATGCTATTTGTAGAATGAAGATTTTAGATGAAGTTTACTGTTTGCAACACTTTACATTTGAGATCCTTTGACAGAAAATAAAGAAAAAAGAGATTATTTGAAGGCTATGCTTGTCCCATTAAAAAATGAGGTATAAATATAGTTGACTCGTTTGATTTCTCTTTGTAATGCATCTCTTGAAGTTTTATAAGAATTTTATACTGCTATTTGTAGATGAAAATTTTCGATGAAGTTTATTGTTTGCAACACTTTACATTTGAGATCCTTTGACAGAGAATGATGAAAAAAGAGATTAATTGAAGGCTATGCTGGTCCCATTAAAAAATGAGGTATAAATATTTTGTTCTAAAAAACAATGTTTTAACTTGCAGCTAAGAGTCAGATTTGGAGGTGTTAAGTTTGGATTTCACGGTTCAAGCAAAAGTTTGGATTCTTTCATCAAATAAAATGGCACCTTCACAAAATCGGCCTATCAAGAGTCTTAACAAAGGGCCTAGTGGAAAACGCTTCGTGGTATGTGTGATCATCCTTACTTCTTCATAGTTATATTTTTGAAGACATGTTAACTTGTTATGCTTTCAAATTTAACATGATATATTGGTATCCCCTAGATGGTTTCATGGACTCATTTGCAATTGGTACCGGGAATTTAGATGAAGACAATTTTATTGTTCACTTAGTTATTCTTAATTTCAACATTGGGTCAAACCAAATAGGTGTCATATAAGGGCTAGGAAGTAAACTACAAGTTGATAGAGGAAATTGATTAGTCACTTCATTTTGGAATTTTGTAACTGTTGTTGAAGTGTATAATCCATGGAGTGCAAAAGAGGTGTTAACACTCAAAACTGTCCATCGTCCGGTTAAAAGGTAACTAGGGAAGGTTGTCAAATTTGGCAACATCGACAATCATTCTCTAATGAGAGGCCATATGGGCCACCCTGAGGCTAGCCAGAGAGATTTGGAAAATCAACCAGTCTTGTGAGGTATTGACAAAAGCCAGGGGGAACGTACAACCTTTGTGAGTCAAACCAAAAGTCAGGAGAAACGAGATGCTATGTAAGTCTAATGCAAAAGTCAGGGGGAACGTACAACCTCTGTGAGCATAGACAGTCTAGTGCAAAAGTCAGGGGGAACATACAACCTCTGTGAGCATAGACAGACTAGTGCAAAAGTCAGAGGGAACGTACAAGCTCTGTGAGCCTAGTCAAGCCTTGTGAGCCATGAGAAAAAGTCAAGGCATCTAGCAAAATTTAGGTTGAATATAAAATTCCTATGAGCTAGAAACAAACGATATTTCTAATATTGCAAATGATATAAATGTATTGATCTAGTACGTTGGCACGTGTAACATTATCCACCATGAAGAGAAATTCGAATTGCCATGTAAAGAGTCGAGTTGTAGAAGTCAAAGTTGCATGTCTAGGTCAAAGTCAAAGTTGTCAAGTTGTCGCATGTTGCATGCATGACATGCATGTCTAGGTCAAAGTCAAAGTTGTCAAGTTGTCGCATGTTGCATGCATGACATGCATGTCTAGTTGCATGTTGCATGCCTGACATGTGCACGCTGAGTTAGTTCGCATGCTTTGTCAAGTCAAGGGCRAGTTTGTAACTAAAGGCTCAAGTCAAGTTTTATTTTCGAACTCATGTCCAAGGTCTATTTTCTAAAGTGTAAAGTCGAGTTAGGAAAGCATGCATTCAAGCTCCTAATTCGAGCCATTTCTTTCTCCTCTCCACTCCTTTATAAGCAGAGGTCGACCCCTCATTCTACACACTTGTTATGCAGGGTAAGAGTGAAGGAGGAGAGTCAGCATAGGTGTCCTAAGGCAACAAAAGTTCTTTGCTACAATGCTGGTATATTTCAGCAAAGAAAAGGACAACAAGACTTTGCTATAGTTTTGGTATATTTCAGCAAAGAAAAAGGACAACAAGTTGTTAGAATAAAGAAGATTGTGCTCGTTTTTGCATTGATAATACCCTTGTCACCCAACCATAGGCCGAAGCCACCTTCCGAGCACCTTGATCTTGACAGAGAAGAATATTGGTAGCAATCAATAGCCAAGAGAGGCTAACGCACCAAGCAAGAAGAGAAACCAAAGCTGATCAGATAGTCCCACCCAGAAACTGGCGCAACACCTTCCCCAGAAACTTGCTCACAAAACTGCCAACTGCAGTGCGCACAACTGGCTCTTTGCAATTCTGAGAATGTGAAATAATGAGAACTGGTGCCTTGTATTTATAGTGGTTCTGGCAGACTTACTGGGGCCGACTTCTCCTTCTGGGTACTAATTAATTCATATTAATTATATTTCTGCAGTCGACAACTTGTCTAGGGTTTCCTTTATTTCTTTGCTTCCTTTTGGAATATTCTAATCTCGTCATAGGTCACAATAGAGGTTCATACCTCCCGAAGCTACCATAATATCAACACTCCTTCCTAGCTAGGGAGGTATGGTCTTCAACACAAACAGACCATTCAAATGGTAATATCACGAGCATTGTCATTATTATACAACTGAATAATCTCCTATGAAAACTGGTACAATATCAATTTATAGAACACACCTGTGTTTATCTATGGTAGTACGCAACTACTCAAACCGTGACACATAGTCACAAACAGTGGAACAAATCCACCACAGTAGTATATCTCTACTGTCTGGAGACAGGTAGTCTCCACAACGATCATCTGATGCCAACCTACACAGAGAAATATAAACTAAATCATCTGGGCCAATCTTTCACTCACATCTGTGAGATCTGAAAGAATATATGCCCTCAGTATAGAATATCAATAATGGGTTACCTGCCCCATTCTTCTCAAACAAGGAAGAGTGATTTTTTTGATTTCTGAGCCTAGACCATTGCTCACCCTGGGCCATTCTCCCTACACTAATCAAAGTGCACCTTGGAAAGAATGTATAAACCCTAAGGAATGTCTGAGTCTGGACCATTCCCCACCCTGGGCCATTCCTCCTACACTAATCAAAGTGCACCCTGGAGAGAATGTATAAACCCTAAGGAATGCATGTCCTTGATTGCTGAGCCTGGACCATTCCTCCTACACTAATCAAAGTGCACCCTGGAGAGAATGTATAAACCCTAAGGAATGACTGTCCGGACCATTTCCTCTGTTAACCATAAGAGGAAAATACTGTCTTGTATCAACCTCCAAAACAGACCATTCCTCATGTTAACCACAATGAGAAATCGCTGTTCGGCGAGGCAGGCCAATCTTCTTGAGTAACCCTCAAGAAGAGACACTGCCCTAGACCACTCCCCATGTTAACCACAATGGGAAGTCGCTGTCTATGATACATCAACAATCTGGACCACTTCCCATGTTAACCATAATGGGAAGTCATTATCCGTCAGAAATCTCAATCCACTTTCCGAACATGAAAGAATCTGTCCAATCTGGACTATTTTTCAATCACAAAGATAAATGTTTCAATAATTTTTTCAGTGCTCCCTCCTAACCTGGAGAGTCTTCCTTTTTAGCTAAGGGAGTTATTTCCACGATCCCCATCTTCTCTCGGAAATATGCAAACTTTATTTTGGATAGAGGTTTTGTTAGGATGTCTGTTGTTTGCTCATTAGTGGGGATATACTCGAGCTTTACCTCTCCTTCCTGGACTTCATCTCGAATAAAGTAGTATTTGATCTCAATATGTTTCGACCTTTCATGAAACACAAGATGTTCTGATAATCTTATACAACTCTGATTATCACAATGTATTATGGTCGATTCTGGAATCTGATCAAATAAGTCGGAAATTAACTTCCTTGACCATATTG
>ML803023.1:42173-56962 GCA_009831015.1 Picea engelmannii
GTTTTCTTCACTGAAATCAAAAGAAAACTCTTGAAATGTAGGTTCATGAATATATTCAACTTCGTCTGAAACTGATTCTGAAGTTGTATCACTATGTTGTTCCTTCACTAACTGTTGATCAAAAACATCATCATCATCATCATTATCATCATAGAGAGGGTTGTTCTGAACAAAAACTAGTTCGGAACAATTCCCTGGCTGTTGATTTTTGAGATCTATCAACTCATTATTCAATAGCTGGGATAGAGATTGAAGAAGTTTAACTTTAGCTTGCGTCACTTGCAAACAAGTTAGCACTGATTGAAGAGTTGTTTTGTTCAATATCACTGTGTTGTCTTCAGTGGTGTTTATTAGAGTGTTCAGTAACTCTAATAATTCTAGATTTCGAACCATTTCAAAAAACAATAAATGAGGTCTCCTTGTGCAGGTAGATCCTGATTACAATTTGACTCGACAAAAGAAGGCTTATCTGCAACTCGCTCACTTGAATCGCTCACTTGAACTTCATGCTCGCTTGAACTTGCCTTGCTTGAACTTCTCGTTCACTTGCTCTTCTCGCTTGCTTGAATTTGTTTTGCTTGAACTTGCTTCCAGGAAGTTGAGGGTGTCGGTTACCACCGAAAATGCATCCCAAAGTATTACAATGATTTGAGTTTCAAGTACTCATCCTTGTCAATTACGACTCAAAATGACTCTAGGATGTCGGGCTCAGCCKAAAATGCACCTTATGACAAATTCAATTCAACTCAACTTGATTTCAAAAAGACAAGTAAACTTACAAAAGGACAATTTGCAAGTTACAATAAATCYTGATTAAGTAATCTTACAACAAACATTGTTTGCAAGTTACAATTTAACTTCAAATGCTCCATGATGTGTTGAGTTCAAATACTTTGATTTGTCCATTGTTGATGTAGTTGACGACTTGAATGCTTGAGAATGTTCTTCACATTTGCTTGAATGACATGAATTTTAGCTTGAACTTCATGTATGTGTTTCACTGACATTAATTTGTGTGCTTATCTTCTTGTGGATTCCATGTGCGTATAGTTGTAGAGTAAATTACAAGCGTAGTGTCAAAACTAGACACAAAAACACTAACAAAAAAAAAAACATTCAAGGAATCATTCACCATCTCACACAATGCAAGGTGTACCTAAGATCCCCTTATTCAATTTCGGGCAGATCTAGGACACTGAGCAAAAAATTCAATTTTATTATAGTATCCTTCTCATGACAAAGCCTAAATACAAATAACTCGATACTCTTGTGGCGAAAAAGCTTCACCAAACTTTCATCAAAGCTTCAAACCCTTTTACAGTCAAGATTTCTCAATTTCTCAATCTCCCTCACACATCAAGGCTTCAACCCCTTTTTTAAAATTTCTAAATCTCTTCTCACTCCACATAAATCCTGTTATCACTTTATTCACATAAATCTTCTTATCACTCCACTCTCATAAAGTTATAGAGATATAAAGTAATATTTGTATCATATTACTTTATACTTTATAAAGTAATATTTGTATCATAATACCCCCCTGTCATGACCCATCTAAAAAGCCCCAACATATTGATTTATCAATTACCAGATTCCTTATTTGACGAGGAATGACAGAATTGCATGGCACTCTGAAACTGGAAATCATAGCCCCAACCTGATAAACAACTTGGAAAGGAGGTATGAACTTATTCTCAAAAATAGTAGTGCTCCTTGCTAGCCATATACCTTAACAGGTAACATAGGGCAGTGATCTTAATCCCTTTAGATCAGTGTTGCAAAACTATTGTCTCAAACACAATTCGATAGAAAGAGCACTCCATACATTTTCTATGTCTATGAGTTTCTCTGCCTCCTGGCAGACTTGTTATGCAAATGGACAAGATTTTAAAAGGTGAGAGAGAGTTTCAGCCTCCGATCTGCATAAGTAACACATAACTGGGCCCTGTTTTCCCCTTTTCTGCATTGCTTCCCACTTTTATAACCTATTCTTCAGAGATAACCACAGATATATCCTTGTTTTTTCTAGAGCCCTCAATTTCCACATCTTATTCCACCACCAGATTGCCCCCCCCAGGATTTGTCATATTCATCCCTGCATATCCTAGTTTGGCTGTATATAAGACATCAAATTTATTAAATGTAAAAATTAGAAGCCTAGATGACTGATGTCCTTTTGATCTCAGTTAAACAAATAAATTGCTGAATTTAATTAATGCTGAAATTAAATTTTAGACCATAGCATCAATCACACAATAGCTCGAAATTAAATAGTGGAAGCATAAAATACAAGTTCACACATACATAGGTAATTTCTTCTTCAAAATCAGCTTTTCATTCTTTCGAAAAACTTACAAGAAAATCTCCATATTCTGCTAAAAACCAGCAGCTGCACAGTCAACAAATCACCCTGAACTGAGCTGTACAACCTGCTGTATGGCTGTATAGCATGTACAATTTGATTCATATGAATGGATGGACTTTTCCGTACGACTATATGGATCTGTACTGTATGAGCTTGCCTGCTGTTCAGATTTGCCTCTGCCTGAATCCTTGTTCTCTCTCTCTCGGTCGCTCAACTTGCTCAACTGTTCAAGTGTTCAACTATGCGTGAATCCTTTATCTTGACCTGTCTTTATACTTTTAGCTGAGACTAAAACCTAATCTATTTTTGAGTTTACTCCCAGTCTAAGTCATACGTGCATGAAATACACTCTTTTAGACTTAACAGCTCAATACAAGACCTTTTCACTTTTTTTACTAAAGTGAATTACAAAATAGAATTACTTTTCAAAAATATTTTGACTCATGTTCACACTGATCTTGTACATAAGTTCTTGTTTGAGCTATAATTTTCAACACTCCCTCTTAGTAAGAAATGAATTTTGCACCAATCCAAGTTTGTCTCTAAATGCCTCAAACTTCTTTTATGCCAAGAGCTTGGTCAGAATATTAGCTACCTATTGATCCGTGGGAATAAATTGGAGCTTCACTATTCCCTTCTAAACCCTGTCTCGTATGAAGTGATATCTATGTTGAAATTTTTACTGAAACAGTTAGGAGTGTTTAGTATTTTTTAACCTTTTAATTATTATAACAATAACTGTAGCATGAGGATCACTGAACGAAAGACTTTCACAGTATACACAAGGTTTTATCATGGGAAACCCTCTTGGGGAAGAAAACCCAGCAAAACTTCTTCAGTATAGATTCATCAACAAAGTACAATGTCAATACAATGTTCTCTTCGAGAGAGAGATAAGCCATAAGACCAAACACTTACTGCTGTCCTTTATCTGAGCTCAGACCTGTCTCCATAAGAGAACTCGGATCTGCACTTTAACTGAGCTAAGTGCCATGAAAGTCTGCTTCCTGCTGAACCAAGATATCATCATTGATCCCAATCTAAAGCATCAACTTGAGGTGCTCTTCCTATCTGCTGCAATGCCTGCCCAATCTGAGTCTGGATATCCTTGTAACTTCATTTCACCATCTCAAAGATATCTCAGACCATCCTCCATTGTGCCCTTCAAATATTTGAGCACCTGTTTTGCTACCACCCAATGCTACTGCCTTGGCTCCACCATGAACTGACTCAAGGTGTTCATTGCAAAATATATATTTGGCCCGGTGTTGACCAAATACATCAAGGAAACTATCAGTTGCCTATACTCTCAATTTGAAGCTCACTTTCTTCAAATTAGTGATCACGAGTGTGGCCATAGGTTTGCAGTCCTCCATCTGTAACCCGTTAAGGGTCTCAACTACATGCTTACCCTGCCCAAGGAAAATCTCCCCTGGTCTTACCCAAACCTCCAAACCCAAGAAGTAATGCGTCGTGCCAATGTCCTTCATCTTAAACTTAGTTGCCATGTCTGTTTTGCACCCTGCAATGAGCTTCTCTGCACTTTTAAGAAACAAGTCATCTACACACAACACCAAAATGAGTAGATCAGTCCCAACAAATATATAATATAAGTTCGAATTTGCTCTACTTTTGGTGAAGCCCATACTTTGCAGATATCCATCTATCTTGGAATAACGTGATCTCGGTGCCTGCGTGAGTCCATCCAAGGTTTTCTTAAGCCTGCAAAAGTGGGACTCCTTCCCATTTACTTCAAAGCCCAGAAGCTGCTCTGTGTACACTTCTTCCTCAATGATCCTATTAAGGAAAGCTATCTTCACATCCATCCGATGTATCCTCCATCTCATAAATGAAACCAAGGACATAACTACTCTAACAGAAGTTACTTGTCAATTGGAGAAAAATTCTCCTCGTAGTCCATTCCCTCTCTTTGGGAGAACCTTCTTGCCACAAACCTCACTTTGAACTTCTCAATGCTGCCGTTTGCCGCATGCTTGATCTTACAGAGCCACTTGGAACTCACAATTGACTTCCCCTTTGGTCTTGGCACTATGTCCAAAACATCATTCTTCATGGCATCTCGTCATACCTCCTGAAAGTTGGAAGGTTTGGAATCTACAATGCTGCTCATCGATGCCATGTATTCTAGAAACTTCTTCAGAGGTTTTCTCTCTCTAAATGTGCTACTAGGAGCCTCAACATGTTCCTGAGCATCTCTTAATGTTTGAGTGAACCACTGAGGTCTCTTGGCAAAAGTGGAAGGGGCTACTGTCTCTCCCTCTTCACCTAAAGGTTGTTGTATTGCTGTAGAAATCACTGGTGACCTTGGCTCAACCTTCGGAGTTTCTTGCTCCTCATCCTCTATCATTGGCATAGGTTCATGGGACTTCTTGGATGCAAAGTCTTCCTCAAAATTTACATCCCTGCTCACCACTGTCTTCCTATTCTCTGGAATATAGGCCCTGTAAGCCTTCGAAGTCTCATCGTAACCCACAAATAAACCCTTTCTGTTGGAGGGCTCCAACTTGGTCCTCTTCTCTACTGGTACATGGATATAGACTGGATAGCCAAAGATGCGGGAATGACTCACCTTTGGCTTCACACTAGTGAATGCCTCCTCTGGTATCTTGTCCTCCAGGATCATGTGAGGACACTAGTTCTGGATGTAGACTGTTGTGTTACATGCCTACGCCCAAAGAAACATTAGCAAGACCTAGTCATGAATCTTGGCCTTAGCAACCCCTATGATGGATTGATTCTTTCGCTTTGCAACCCCATTCTGTTGTAGGTTGTACGAAATAATCAATTCCCTCTGGATTCCTGCCTCTTTTTAGAAACCCTCAAACTCCTTGGAGGTATACACTCCCCCATTGTCCAATGTCAAGACTTTGATCTTCTTCTTTGTTTGGTTTTCAACTAGAGCTTTGAACTCTTGAAACCTACTAAAGACCTCATCCTTGGTCTTTAGGAAGTAGATCCAAGTCTTGCGAGAGAAGTCATCAATGAAGGAAACATAGTACATGCTTATTGTAATTGATGCTACTGACGTCGATCCACAAACATCCGAATGTACTAGGTCTAGAATCTCCTTAGACCTATGCTCGCTGCTTGGGAAAGCAACCTTGGCATGATTGCCAAGCGTGCACCCTTTGCATAGGCCATGCTGCTCAATACTGAACTCTAGAAGACCTGTAATTATCTCTCTCAAAATAGGCAACGTCTTGTGATGCAGGTGCCCCATCTTCTTGTGCCACAACTCACACAAGTTGTCACTATTATGCACTAGGGCTCGAACAGGTTTACCCTGCAACTTGTACAAATTACCTTCACTTGAGTTGAATCTGGGCTAGATTCCTTTGGTCTGATGAGGACTTGCTAGTTCTTGAACTCAACTGCAAAGCCCTTATCCTCCATGACCGGAATTGAAAGCAAATTCTTCTTGAGACCTAGAACAAATAAGACATCGTCAAAATCTAAAGAATTACTTGACTCGAGCTGGAAGGGAATAATACCAATTCCTGCTATTGGATACTTGGCATCATCACGAAGATCAACCTATACTCTTGAGTCCTGCTTCTTCAGACTGGAAAATAACTGTCATGTCGATGTCATATGGAGAGATGCCCCACTATCTACATACCACGCATCTCTTGGCACTGTGATGGTAAAAAGACAAGATATTATCGAGAAATCCTTCTTGAGCTTCGCAACAAGCTTGTTCATTTGAGTTTCTGCAGGGGCTTCTCCCTGCTTCTGTTGTAGCTTCTCTTTACCCTTCTTCTTCTTCTTCGGACACTGTGATGCATAATGACTGTGGTTATGACAAATGAAGCACTTGATTTTTCTCAAGTACTTCTCTCTTAGCTGTGAGGTTGACTCCTCACTCTTTCCCTTACCCTTGCTGGGTCCTTTACCTATGCCTTTATTTGATAGACCAAATAGAGCTAGGTTCCCATCACCACCCTTCTTGCTGACCTTTGACTCCATCCAAGTCTCCTCCTAGATAGAATCATCTCAAAGCCTCTCAAAGTTAGGAAGTTTCTCTCATGCACAAATACCTTTGACAAATGGTTCCCATGAAGCTAAGAATCTATTCAATGCCATGTTCACTATCTCTTCATCTGCAACCTTCTGCCCAACTATTGGAAGTTGATCATGAATCTATGTGACTTTCATAAAGTAACTGGTGACTGAGTTTGATCTAGTCATCTATATGGATTTGAGTTTGTTTCCCAATGTCATCTTCTTGTTTATGTTCTCACTTTGGTAGAGACTAACCGGGGCATTTAACATCTTCTTCGTTGTCTTCTTATCAAATGTATGAGGGATTAGATGATCCTTTATGCCATCCAAGATCATCCGTGTGGCTTTCCCTTCTCTCTTCTTGTGAGCTACCAACTGCTAGGCGGAGTCACAATGTCCTTGATAATATCCCAAAGATCATTCTCTTCTAGTAAGAGTGTAACACACACCTTCCATGATAAGAAATTCGAGGCACCATCCAATCTGTGCTCAAATCTGAGGCTAGCTTGTTCCATCTCAGAGATCTACTGCACAAACTCCCAAATCTGAAAATTAGTTTGGAAACCCTCTAACTATTGGTCCTTCTTTCTTGCAATTGATTTAATGCTAGAAATTAGGTTTAAGACCATAGCATCAATCACACAATAGATGGAAATTAAAGAGTGGAAGCATAAAAGAATAGTTTCACACATACACACGTAATTTCTCCTTCAAAACTAGATTTTCATTCCTTCTAAAAACTTACAAGGAAACCTCCACAGTCTTCCAAAAACTAGCAGTTGCATGGTCAACAAATCACCTTGAACTTGAGTCGTACGACTTGTTGAGAAAGTACGATCTATTGTACGACTCTACAACATGTATGGACTGGCTATATGGATTGTACGGATCCATCCATACATTTGTATGGATCTGTACTGTATGACCCTACCTATTGTTCGGATTTGCCTTTGCTTGAATCTCTCTCTCTCTCGGTCGTTCAACTTGCTCAAATGTTCAAGTGTTCAATTGTGTGTGAACCCTCTATCTTGACATGTCTTTATACTTTTAGTGAGACCAAAACCCTAATCTATTTTTGAATTTACTCCTAGTCTTAAGTCATGTATGCATGAGATACACTTTTTTTAGACTTAACATTCCAATATAAGACTTCTCAATTTTTTTACTAAAGTGAATTACAAAATAGAATTACTTTTCAAAAATAGAATTTCTTTTTGAAAATATCTCAAACTATTTCTTGGTTCACACTGAACCTGTGCAGAAGTTCCCATCCAAGCTATAATTCTCAGCATTAAATGCCTATGCCAGAGAATCCTCACACTCTTTGAGTTGGATATGACCTTGTTTCAACTTGTCTATGAATGATTCCCACATAATTGCTTGATCTCCTTCTAGTGCAATCTCTTGGGCACTTTTCCAACCTTGTGACCAAAGAGATGTTTCAAATGGGTCACCAACTTGACTTAGAGTCACATACCCTCGCCCTTGAAGATGAACAATCATATCATCTGGGAAAACCAACCTCTCCCCATAGCCTAAAATAGCATCATTACCAATTCTTACCTAAGCTTCATTTCCTACCTTCCAAGCTAAACACTGACCAATAATCGGAAAAGAAAGAGTCAAAGCTTTCCATTGATTTGCAACATTTCTAATGTTTTTCGTTGGATTTATAATTCAATCCAAGAAAGAACCAGACTTATTTTTGATCAATTATCCAACTCTAATGGATTTTATGAGTGAGGATCCTCCATAAACTTTTAGCAAGCAAGGATGTGCCAAAGAGATGAATATTTTTTAGGTCCCAGCCACCTTCCTCCTTTGGTCTTGCAATAGCTTGCCATTTCACTAAAGGAATACTGTCACTGTCCCCCAAAGGAATTTGAAGTAATCTCTTCTATTTTTCTCAAGAACACCCTTTGGAATGTGAGCCATAGAATAATGCTAGAATGTGGGAATAGCTTCAAGAATAGACTTTACCAAACTTAATCTTCCTCCAATAGACAACCATATATTATACCATGCATTAATTCTGCCTTCAATTTTCTCCAACAACCATTCCCAATCAGAGTTTTTGTATCCATATGGCTTTAAAATAAAACTAAGATATTTAAACCTTCATTGAATTCCAAATGCTAAAAAAGTAAAATCCTTTTCAACCTTCGTTCTTCCTCTTGCTTCAATTTGAAGAAACAAATGGTGGATTTCAGCACACTTAATTCCATACCTATTGCTATTTAGTATTTTACTTCTTGTTTCTTGCCTTTATATAGGAGCCGTTTTAGTGCTCCTGCTTTGGGCAGTCATCATTGTACCTAAAACAGTCCCATTGACCTACTTCAGTGGTCATGTGTTGGACATTAATATATTTATCTTATTTTATCTTATAGGTCTCAAGTATCACTTGTAACTTATTGGCTTCTATGAGACTACTACTTTGGAAACAGCAGGACATCGTCTACAAACAGTAGATGAGTCAATGCCAGATTACCAATGTTCCACCAGGTTTTTGGGACGTAGGAGCGGGATGTGTGGGAGCCACCCCAAATTTCAGGGAAATTCACGGGGAAGGAGGGGACATTGAGGTCCCTAGCATAGGGGTCCCTGTCTCTAAAACTATAAAAATAAAAATAATAATGATAAAATCCAAACAATAAGAATTCATCCCATGCAAATTCATCATTGTGCAATGTAAATACTAAATAGTAAACAGTAAACAGTTAATCCCATGTACATTCATAATTGTACATTATAAGTTGTTGGGAAGAATATATTTGCGGGAGCTTTGCTGCTAGGAATTTATTATGCTTGTTGGAGATTTTTGTCTACAAAACAAAAGATTCTTGTTACTGTGCTGCAAATAAATAAGAAATACATAGCAGTGCATTCGAGATAGCACATGGGCAAGAAGAAAGAAAATAAACAAACAACAACAACTCGAGATAGAAACTGTCCGAGAAGAAATCCAACAAGTGGAATGAATGCGAGAAACAGGAGATCTAATTAACTCTTTCAGTCTTTATAACTCTTTAGATCGTCCTCTATATTTGTCTTTAGATCCTCCTCTATATCCTCTTCAGATATGTGTTTTTATTTTTATTTTTAGGTTTTATGGACAAAAAAATGGGCCTTGAGGGGTGGGGCACAAAGATGATGCCCAGATGCCCCCCTTTTTGAGAAACATGTCCCCACATTGGGGACCCATTTCTCCATGTGTTTACATATGTTTCCCCATGTTCAACATCATACTCTGCTCCTGTGCCTGAATATTTTCTTTTCTAACTGACCTTTTTTAAAAGCAATCTGAATAAATTCAGAAAACCAGATAAGAGCTCTGGCTGTTCAATCCAATTTAGATTTTTACTTACTGGAAGATGGCATTATTCAAGGTGATCCAAAAAGGATCTCAAGATAAATTTAGAAAGAGATATTATATTAATATGCACATTAGTTTATCTCGAAGCTGACATTATGAAGTAAATGATCAAAATTAGTTTAGGTCAGATTTTGTCAATGCAAACTGTCACGAGTTCTATTTCCTTGCCAGTTTACTGTTTTTATAGTTAAAGTCGTTGAAAAGCTTCTACGTGGTTTCTGACATTATTGTTCTTTTATTGTATTCTTGGACAGTTCAAGAATTTCTCTCAGCGACTTGAAGAGGTTGATATCGATGTATTCCGAAGTCTAGCCCCTGTGAAATTTGAGCCAACTCAAGGATCATCATTTTTCCAAGAAAATCTTCTACAATGGCGGGTATTTTTTTATTCATTTTTAAGATGACATACACTTGCTCTGTGGTTTCGTACAGTTTGTTAAACTTTTAAACCCAGCATGCAGAATATTAATGCCAATAATTTTTACTACCCAGAATTTTAATTCACTGTTGATTTAGAATTCTGAAAATTATGCAGAAAAAGCTGAATTTTTAACTTATTTGCACAGCAGAAACTGAACATGAAACAAAGCACATAAAAAAATAGACACCAGAAATTTTACCCTGGAAACTCTAGTCTGGGGAAAACCAGCAAAGAGGGGATTTTATTATGGCTTCAGAGGAATAATTAACAGCAGAATTTTTTCAGAAATTCTTAGAGCCCAGTCTTGGTCTTTTCCGGAACTGTTATTTTCAGTAAATCGGCCCCTTCCTTGGCTGTCCTTTATGGCCCTGCTTGGCCTCTTGCTGGCTGTAGCTGTACAGCCCAGTATGGCCCTGCTTGGCTGTTGCTGTACGGCCCTAGCTCTCGGCCTCTTTTGGAGCAGTCGTACGGCCTAGCTCGTGGCCTGTATGGCTGCTGCTGTAGGACCCTTGCTGCGGCCTGTTCTTGCTGTTGAGTACGGCTAGAAACTCGGTCCCTTCCCTCTGCTGCTCGGCCCAACCCACTCAGATTCTTTCCTTGCTGCCAGGCTCCACCTTTTCCTCAGCGAAAATCACCCTTTGTTCTTCTCAGCTCAAGTGTGTCCTTACCCTTTTTCCTCAGCTTCCTTTTATCTTTTCCCTTTACTCTATTTCCACCTTTCACGATCTTTCTAGAAGACTCCAAAAAATTCACTTAAGTGAAATATTTATTTCCTAAGTGAGAAACTTAGGAAATTCGAGTAAAAAGCCAATAAAAATTATTTGACAAGTTTTTATGTTTTTCCTAAGTCAAAACTTAGGATAAAATAAAAATGCTGATCTGGGTATTAATTAATTCTCTCTAGCATGCCTGGACACCTAGGCCTATGTTGAGACACCTTCCAAGTTACAAATTTAGCACTCCCTCTTAGCGAGGGAGGTGTTCTGCACCACCCCCAACTTGTCCCTGAAAAAGACAAACTTGCCTTTCATCAAGGCTTTTGTGAGAATGTCTGTCACTTGCTCACCTGTAGGCACATACTGTAGCTTCACTGCCCCTTTCTGCACACAGTTCTTGATGAAGTGAAATCTGATATTAATGTGTTTGGATCTGTCATGAAACACTGGATTTTCAGAGAGATTGATGCAACTCTGATTGCCACAGTGTGTGACAGTAGTCTCCAACTCTTGGCCAAACAATCCCACGAGTAGCTTCTGAAGCCAAATGGACTCACATGTTGCTAAGATTGCTGCCATGTACTCTGCCTCAGTAGAGCTCAATGCAACTGACTTCTTTTTCCTGCTGAACCAAGAAACAACTCTTGATCCCAAAGCTGAAACGACACCTTGAACTGCTTTTCCTGTCAACTATGTTGCTTGCCCATTTTGCATCTGTAAAGCCTGACTAACCTTAAACTGACTGCGTGTGTTAACTGCAAAGCATATATTTGGTCTAGTGTTGACCAGATACATGAGAGAGCCAATCAACTACCTGTATAAGGTAGGGTCCATTGCCTCTGATCTAGAAGCATCAATCTTCTTCCAGATGGTCACCATGGGTGTAGACATAGGCCTGCAGTCTTGCATACCAAGCCTCTTCAAAATCTCCATTGTATACTTCCCATGTCCAAAGAAAGTCTGACCATCTCGCTGCCACACCTCTAACCTCAGAAATTAGTGTATCAACCCCAAATCCTTCATCTCGTACTCCGAAGCAAGGTCCCTCTTGCAATCTACTATGAGCCTCTTTGAACCTGTGAGAAACAGGTCGTCCACATACAACACAAGAATGAGTGGCTCACCTCCAACAATGATGTAGTAGAGGTTTGAGTTTGCCTCACTCTTGGTGAAACCCATCCCTTGCAAGTATAGTTGTCTATCCTCGAATACCACGCCCTGGGAGCCTGCTTGAGCCCATACAAGGCTCTCTTCAACCTGCATACGTGGGAATCCCTCCCCTGCACCTCAAAACCCTCTGACTGCTCAATATACACCTCCTTCTCAATGCCGCCATTAAGGAAGGCCATCTTCACGTCCATTGGGTGGATCTTCCATCCCATCTCAACTCCAACAGAGATCATGGCCCTGATCGAAGTCAACCTGGCTATTGGGGCGAATGTATCATCGTAATCAACTCCGTCTTTCTGAGAGAACCCCTTAGCCACAAATCGGGCTTTGAACATCTCCACATTGCCATCCACAACGTGCTTGATCTTGTAGATCCACCCAAGAGAACCAGAAACCAGAAATAGCAAAACTGCTGCAGCTGTCGCTGCAACTGCCTAGTGTGCACCCCAGAAGGAGAACTGTCTCACTGTACAACTGAACTGACCTATACTTGTATTGATACTAATCCGAGCGTCTGTCTGGGGCCGACTTCTTATTCCGGGTCTTCAAATTTACTTTATTATCTCTGTGGGTGACTTCTCTTCCTGGAAATTATATTTCCACTTTATTATTATTTCTTGTGGGCCCACTTCTCTTCCGTGGTCTGCTATTTCACTTTATTCTTTTCCGAGGTGTTCTTCAACTATTCAGTGGTCTTCCTTTGACTTCTTGGAATCTTCTTCTTCTCTAAGAAAAGTTGTCCAGGAGGGAATACCTCCCGCAACTACCAAAACATCAACACTCCCTCTTAGCTAGGGAGGTATCTTTCCACGATGTTTTCTTCTAGTAGTCCATTGACTACCCTGCAATCATCTAGTAGCCCCAAGGCTACTACCATGCCATCAATAGCTCCATCCTCTGCCATAGTCTCTATGACTATGCTGCAATCAACAAGTAGTGTTAAATTTTCCTTAGTTTTTGTTAATATTAGATTTACCATAGCAATTTAGAGTTCTTTTTACATGCTCATTTCACCATAGGCGATGCTACACCATCGCCACCCAACCATCAATACCTACTCGTGCCTTCTCCCGAGCTAAGCATATGCTGCAATATAAAGCAATAGTTTATCTTGGGAAACCCTTCTACACAATGGAAGAAAACCCAACAACTTTTCTTATAGACAATATCCTTGCCAATACAGAATAACCATGAACCAACTCTATCCATTAGAGCAAACCAACAAGAAAGAACCCCAACAACACTGTTGCAACACACCCTAGCCAGAGCGCTAGAGTGTCTAGCCTCCACTAGCGCACCATCAAGACCAAAAGAGAGCACTCCACCTGCACCCTTCTCGCTCCTGTAGTTGCAACTACCACTGCATCTCTCCACCAAACTTGCGCTATAGATTAATGAGAGAGTGTGTCAAATGAGGAAGGCGTCACCCTTATTTATATTAATCTGTCCAGTGACTTTTTCAGGCAGGGCCGACCTGAGTTTTTGGAAATTATATTTTTTGTTTGTCTTTTTCTTGTGGAGCCGAATTTACTTCTGGAGCAATATATTTCTTCTGGGGCTTCTTTAATTCTTCCAATGGTTTTCCTTTAACTTCTTGGCATCTTCATCTATAAGAAAAGTTGTCTCGGAGGTAAATACCTCCCGCTGCTACCAGAAACATCAACACTCCCTCTTAGCTAGGGAGGTATTCTCCATGATGTTTTCCACTGGTCATCATAGCCTCACAAGCTATGCCATGGTCCTCAGACCACTCCATGGTCACACAGACCATGCTAGTGGTTGCATCATCACGTTGCACATGGATACACCCAATGTGGACCTGCCAGTCTCGTTTAGGGGCTACAACTCACTAGAGAACACTAGGGCTACAACCTCGTAGTGTATGTTATCATCGTCAAGGGTTACTTCCGCATGATGTGTCCTCTTGGGCTACACCCCAAGGGATGTGTTCACATGGGATGCTCCCCAAGGGGACAATGGGCTATAGCCCAATGCAACTTATCAGTCCATCGATAAGTGCCATACTCAACTCAATCCATCGAGGAGTACCATCATAGGTCAACCCAACTCAGTCCATTGAGGAGTACCATCACAGGTCAACCCAACTCAGTCCATCGAGGAGTACGACCTGGAAAATATCCCAACCACATGGGCTACACCCCAAGGGTCGTTGGGCACCAACCTAGTACAACTTATCAACCCATCGATAATCGTCATACTCAACTCAGTCCATCGAGGAGTATCATCACATGTCAACCCAACTTAGTCCATCGAGGAGTACGACCTGGAAAACGTCCCAATCACTTGAGGTGCACCTCAAGGGTTGCTGGACACTAACCCATTATATCGTCACAGGTCAACCCGGCTCAGTCCATCGAGGAGTACGACCTGGAGAATGTCTCATGAAGCTGATCATCACAGGTCAACCCGACTCAGTCCATCGAGGAGTACGACCTAGAGAATGTCTGATGAAGCTGCAATCATCAACACTCTGAGAGCTTCACACAACTTTGGTTATCACAATGAATCACGGTGGGATCCAACATCTGTCCAAACAATCCTGCAAGGAGATTTTGAAGCTACACTGCTTCACGTACTGCCATACATACTACAATATACTCGGCTTCTGTGGTGCTCAAAGCCACAAAAGTCTATTTCCCGCTACACCAGTAAACCATGGCAGACCCCAAACTGAAGCAACACCCAAAGGTGTTCTTC
>ML803023.1:75854-88638 GCA_009831015.1 Picea engelmannii
AGAGCCACCAAGAATATCCTTCCCTAAGTGGGGCACACTCTCCAAGAGAACCAGAAACGAGAAATAGCGAAACTACTGCAACTGCAGCTGCAACTACCTTGTGCGCACTCCAGAAGGAGAACTGTCTGACTGTACAAAATTACAAATGAACTGACCCAGACTTGTATTTTTACTAATCTGGGTGCCTGTCTGGGGCCGACTTCTTATTATGGGTCTTCAAATTTACTTTATTATTCCTGTGGGTCGACTTCTCTTCCTGGAAATTATATTTCCACTTTATTATTATTTCTCGTGGGCCGACTTCTCTTCTGTGGTCTTCTATTTCACTTTATTCTTTTCCGGGGTGTTCTTCAACTGTTCAATGGTCTTCCTTTGACTTCTTGGAATCTTCTTCTTCTCTAAGAAAAATTGTCCAGGAGGGAATACCTCCCGCAGTGACCAAAACATCAACACTAGATGCCATGTAGATACCACATCACATTGAAACTCTGCTACGTGTCGAAATTTGAGCCTGCCACTTATCACTTCTAGAGACCGTAACCCCTGCTATTTATAGAAACTGCTAAAAATAGGGTCCGACTCCTAAATTTTAGGAAACTATAAAAAATGCTCAGGATGACTAGGATAACACTTCCACATGTCAACTATCTAAAAATAGACAATGCTAAAAATAGAATCTGCTCACATTTCAATGATATCATACTCATCGCATTTAGTTTTTCGAAAGGATTCCAAATCTGCAATCAGAATCGACATGCGAACCATGGTGCTCCACATGTTAAAAATAGACATATCATGCGTGTCACCAGAAAAGGTTTAAAAGACTCAACATGACTCAGGGATCTACTGAACGCTTAGAATCTCAATCTGAGGCTTGAAGCTCAACCTGCTAAAAATAGAAAGTTTTCGCATGTTGTTCGAAAAAGTGTCATCAGGCCTAGAATCAGGCAAGGACCAACCCTGTATGCTCAAAAATTTCTCAAGACTGTCAACTCGGTCTCTCGAACCATGTCTCCTAAAAAGTAGGGATACGTGTTGTATGTAGACATCTCTCTCAATTGCAAAGGAAAACAAGCTAGCTCTAACTCTGAAACACAAACAACCACATAACGATCTTGTACCCGTCTTTGATGGTAACCAACCTCTGATTCAACACAAGTGCTAAACTCTGGGAGAATCTCAGAATGCCAACCAAAATATGTTGATGTTTTTGTAGCTTTGGGAGGTATTCCCTCTAGAGGCCGTGGTGTCAGGCATGTAGGAATCTTTGTTGGCACCAGATTACACTTTCGTTTCAGTGAAAATGCCCTTGGGATGAGGCTAGGGCCACCCTAGGTTAGGGTAGGGCCGACCTAGGATAGTGTAGGGACGACCTTAGGCTAGGGCCGACCTAGGTTAGGGTAGGGCCGACCTTAGGCTAGGGCCGACCTAGGTTAGGGTAGGGCCGACCTAGGTTAGGGTAGGGCCGACCTTAGGCTAGGGCCGACCTAGGTTAGGGTAGGGCCGACCTAACTTAGGCTAAGGTCGACCTAGCTAGGGCGGTTAGAGGCTGACTTACCAAAGGAGGTTAGGGGCCGACCTTATCAGGTCGGTTAGAGGAATATATCCTTTGCAGCTGCTTACACTTAAACAAAATTTAACTTCTGAAAATTATGCAAGTAATTTACAGCCGAGTTCTTTAACTAAACTGCACAACAAAAGTGTTCAGAAACCAAGCACATAAAACATAGAGACACCAAAAATACCTTGGAAACCCCAGTGTGGGGAAAACCAGCAAAGAAGGGGCTTTATTGGCTTTAGAGGAATTAATTTACAGCAACAAAAAATTTAGAAATTTCTTACAGACTCTGCCTGCATTTTCGGCCCCACATTTTTGGCACCTCTTTTTCAGCCCTGAAAAATCGGCCTTGCTTTTTCGGCCTCTGTCTCTGTTGGAACGACCTGCACTCAATTCACTTCCTTTGCTACCAAGTCGCCCTTCCTCACTCTGCAGAATCGACTTCCTCTTCCTCAGCCAACGCTCTCACTCATCAGCTCAACACACAATGTGTTATGTCCTTCACCTTCAGCCTCCTTTTTTCTCTCTAATTCACTTTTTTTAGAGGCTTCTAGAAGCGTCCTGAAATTCACTTTAATGAATTATTAAGTTATGAAAAGTGACTTTTCAGAAATTTGAGTGAAAAGTCAATAAAAGTCATTTAAACGACTTTTATACTTTTCTTAAGTTAAAACTTGGGATAAAATTAATAAAGCTGATCTGGGTATTTAATTGTGTCCATCAGCTAGCCTTGGACACATAGGCTTAGCTGAGACACCTTATGAGCTACCAAATTAACAAAATTCACCATAGATCCTCTACCTTATGATTTCTAACACCAAATACCTAACTACATTAAATAACTCAATATTACATCACTTTATTACTGAGCCTTTATTGTACCTCCACTGTATATACCCTTCTGCTTTTATTTTCAGCTTGCTTGTAAATATTCTCTCGTTAATATAAGACGTATTTTACAAAAAAATAAGCCTTTATTGTACCCCTTGAGAGGAAAGACCGGTCTCATCTCTGCTTTAAAGCCAAGACCACCAAGCCGCTGATGAGTTGAGCAAGTCCAAATAATGAAGTCCAAGTTCTATATATGACCATTCAAAATTTCCTTCATCATGTGAAGCTTGAAGCTTGGTCAAGCTTCTTACCGTTGGAAAAAATTATTTTGTCTCCATGGGGATGAAAACCCCACGGCGTAACAAACCTTGTGTTTTTTCCTTTTCTTGGAGTCGATCAGGCATAAGCTTGTAACAGTCCAGCTACCTTTCCTCCGGAGAATTTTGTATTTCAGGGCTCTCTTTCTCTTACACTTGGTAGGATGTAAGAGCTATTGCTGGACTTCTATTACCTTCATTTGTGTCCTACATTAGTTAAACGAATGCGAACTAAAAGGTCAGTGGTAATCCTGTAGACTTCACAGTTGCCAGACCATTCAACTGCATAATACAAAGAATAAAAACTTGGGTTATCTTTCCACTTAGGAAGCAAATTCATACATATGTAAATGTGGAGTGACAAAATGGGAATTCTTTGCCATTCATCAGAAAATAATCTCTTAGCTCAGAGGCAATACATAAGAGAAAACTAGTGTTACGGATGAATATGTTCTCCTTATTGAATGAAATGTTTTCAGTCAGAATGTCTGGCTGGGATTTCAAATTAGTTTGGGATACTTCTCAATTTATTTTTGCTTTACATTTTTGTGTAAAACTTATTTGAAGACATTAGCAAATGCAAATTGAAAGAAAGATGTTTGAGATGATGAACTCCATATTCTAGTATTGTGTTTTTTCCCCAAGGATTGCAATGGTCCACATAAATTGTTGTTCTACTAAAATGGTTAAGGGATTTAAATTCTAAAGATATAATCTGACAGCAAGTTTGTGTTGAATTTCTTGTCATATTGGAAAAAATAAACCTTTAATGCTCTCTGAGCGTTTATGGTACAAAACATAGTACAAGCAAACAAAGATGTGTACTAGTAATATAATCATTCTACTCATGTCAATTTTTATTGGGAAAAGTTAAATTTAACTAAAATATTGTTTATGTTATACACAGGATGGGGTTTCACTGACTTACAAATCTTTGATTCCCTAATTGTTTTGTATATTCCATTCCCATCATAATTTGTTCATTCTCTGCATTGTCAACCAGGAACTGAATAGTGCGGCAGAATTTATTTCTCTATATGAAGAATTGATGCCAGTGGTGCAAACCTTACCACAGGTTTTGCTCCACAAGGAAATGATTGTATCAAAACTCCTTTGCCGGGTGCACTTGCAGGCCAAGCTTTCCCTTGAGCCTATCCTCAGGTATGGAGATAAGATTTTGTTAGCTGTTTTCAGTAGAACCATTGCCTATTTGGCAATTTACATATGACTTGTTATTGATCACCTTCTGATGGTGGAAAATATGTTTACTATTCAGGAAAGAACTGCAATTTATGGCACAGGCTAAACATTCATCTGACAGATAAATCACCTTTTTAGTAAAATTGAATTAGTATAATTTCTTCCAAGCATACATGATATCTGGTACTCGGTTGGATGTGGGAATGAACATGGGGAGTGTTAGGGTGACAGGGTCCATGTAACAAATCACATTGGAGGATGATTACAAAGGATGCCCTAATTTTTAATCTGTAAATTGCTTGGATGAATCCAGTAGTTGTACACAAGATTTTATATGGAAACTTTATGATTTGGTCCGTTGATGATAAAAGTATATATCTTTTAATAACTACGTTGAACATTTGTCCTGTAAACCCAAATATAATGCGACAGTGACTGGGTGGATCCTTTAGCACTGTTTTATTGACTTGGATCAAAATTTCTCAAATTATGGAAATTTCATTATTCATAAACTTGTTCTAGGTTTTAAGTTGTTTTCTGAAGGTTCAGTCCATAAATATGCACAAAATAATTGTTTTAATATGATTTTCTTCTACAGTGTTCCATTCAGCATGTACTTGTAATAATATAAAACTACAGCTGAAGCAAGTTATCTTTTGAGATTTGGTCCAGGAGTGGAAGTTCCGTTTCTAGACAATTTTGTCCTGCATCCTGGATTCCCGACAAATGCGTTTCCTAGGAAAATAGAGAATATGCAATAGACTGTAATTTATTTGATGGGTGATATTACATACTTCAGTAGAAAGATGGCAATTTTCCCTCTTGCAGCATGTAATTAAAGTTTGTCTTGTGCTTCACTGCTCCCATAGTCCTGTTGGTAACTTGGTATAGAAGAAGGTGTTCCCTCAATGGTTGAGTGCATGTAGGTTCTTGTCTGTTCCCTCAATCGAAGGTGGGTTGGTGCCTGTGCGCTTGCTGGGTGTGGATTGCTTGTTCCCTCAATCGAAGGTGGGTTGGTGCCTATGTCGACACCCATGGTCACCATATGGAAGAAGCTTAGTGCTTCAGATTCCCACTTTATGGATGCTACAAGATACAGGCTGTTAATCAGATCGTTGATGTATCTGCTCAACACTCGACCAGATATTTGTTTTGCCGTGAACACTCTCAGCCAGTACAAAGTGGAGCCGATGAGTGTTCACTGGATTGGGGCAAAACATGTTTTGAGGTACATTGCAGGTTCAACGGATTATGGTCTGGACTATGGTAGAGGGGATGGAGTGAGTTTGGTTGGCTATATAGACTCAAATTGGGCAGGATGTGCCATTGACAGGAAGAGCACCTCGGTGTGCTGTTTTGGGTTGGGATCAAGACTTGTTTCTTGGTTTAGCTTGAAACAGAAGTTAGTTGCTTTGAGTTCGGTCAAGGCAGAGTATATGGCGGCTAGTTAGACTAGTTGCGAGGCCATTTGGCTTTGTAAGATGCTGGTAGGATTATTTGGTCAGGAGTTGCCTCAGACTGTTATTCACTATGATAATCAGAGTTGTATCAAACTCTTTGAGAATCCAGTGTTCCATGACAGGTCGAAGCATATAGAGATTAGATACCACTTCATCAAAGATTGGGTTCAGTGAGGGGCAATACAACTTTAGTACATTCCCACTAACGAGCAGGTTGCAAATATTCTCACCAAGGCTTTGCCAAGGGGCAAGCATGTCTACTTCAGAGATAAGATGGGCTTGGTGAGAAACACTTTCCTCGGTAAGAGGGAGTGTTGAGTTCTGGTGTAGCTTGGGAAGTGGTCCCCTTGTGGTTTTGGGTCTCTAACCACAAGAGGGAAATACATTGGGACTATCTACCTTGTACTTTATGTCTAATTCCACTTTGACTTTACTTAAGTCAAAAAGTTGGAATTTTGTCATTTAAGGCAAAAGTGACATTTTATTCACTTAGTGGGTGAATGAAGGGAAATAAAGTGAACTTAAAAAACTTAACCCAAAGTGGGTTTTGAGGTGAGATTCTTTTGGAGAGATCTCATCCATTTATTAGAGATGGATTGGGGTGATCCTAGCCATCCATTTCTAGGTTTCCTTATGGATGGTTCAAGAGGGGCGCATAGGGCCAAAGGAGGCTCATTCACTCGTTTGTTCACTTGGAGAGTTTGAGAGAGAGCATGGAGATGAGGATGGAGGCTATGGATGAGGGAAGCTTTGGCGCCCCCTTTCATGGAGGACATATGGAGGCCTAGGCCCTCTATTATTTGTGGTGTGTCGTCTAGCTTTGAGGAGGGAGCACTTGAGGAGGAGGGCACATGCTTAGTAGGTACTAGCTATACTTGGACGATCACAGATTTGTTAGTTTCATTGGAGAGGTAGCACACAACAACTTGTTTGTGTGCAAGGGATTCTTCATCAGTGGAAAGAGGATCAAGGGCGCATTGTTTCAGTGAGATTGACAACAAAGGAACAAGGGCCACTTCAATTGGGCGCATATCTTCTTGGAACCCTTAACAAGGCTTGAGAGGAGCTTGCTACTTGTACAAGTTTCATTGTATTTGCTTACTTGTTGTATCTCATGCTTTAGACATCACTTATATATACTTTCATTCTAAACTGGTTTTCTCCGGGGGGGTTTTATCCAGGGTTGTGTTGACCAAAAACACTTGTGTCCATTTTTCATGTATGCTTAGTTGTTTAGATCAACATTAGGAGCTTTTAAAGATCCTAGAGGAGTTTTACTTGTTTTGAGTTATATTGCATGTGCTAACCACCGGTTACGAAAACACTTGCAAGGGCATCTCAAAGAACACTTAACCATCAGTTTGAAGGAAGAAAAGTACTTGACTGTTTGCTGTCCTAAAAAAATAGCAAAGGATAGTCTTATTGACATAAGTTAGAGCCAAAAAAGAGGTCACAAGAGAGGCATGTTGGGCAGCCCTTCTAGTTCTTCAAAAATCTACATTTGGTACTTGGAAATTGCTATATTGTTCTTATTCCGGGAAGGTACACAAACTCTCTTCCATTGCCTCAATTCCTTGGACATAGACCTTTGACTTGGGTAACCAGCGAGAGGGGGGTACATCTTGATCGTATCTTTAGTTTTCCCAACCCTTTAGGTTACCGGGGATGCCTCCCTTGGGTTGGACCTCATTCATCCCTAAAAGTGGGGATTTCCCACTAAGGTGACAGTGGTGGGTTACCTTGTTGTTATGCCAATGTGATCTACTTGGACATGTACAAATTCACGGTAACAGTACAAATTCGCAATAACAATAATCACACATGATGATATTAATAAAATACATCACTGCTGCAAGCCCAATCAAACAAAAGTGTATGTGGGGCTAAACTCCACTAGAAGGGAAAGGGGGCTAAGGGTCTAGGAAAGGGGGCTAAGCCAAGGGGGCTTTAGTCCAAGTATGGCTATTTATTTATCCTAAGTTCCCAAAGGTTGGGAACGAGTCACCAAGTGGAGACAAAGCTAGTTCATAAGGTGGCAAGTGTCAAGTTCAAGGCATGCAAATATATTTTGGGATCTTAGTTCATTTTCCCATCATTCTTTCATTATTCACTCACTCTGGTTATCCGTACCCTCTGCATCCATCACCATCCTTAATTGTACTTGGAGCTGATTTCAAACAGGAACCTAAGGAATAGAGTTTAAGAGGTTGGTTGTTAGGACCCTGTGCTGTTGAAAAGGCGGGTTGTCAGGGCCATAGGCAATTCTCTCTCCAAGTGAGAGAACTGGTGGGAATTGTTTTCCCAAGGTGCCAAGCTGCAACTACAAGGCTCTAAGACTTCCTGTCCGGCCTGTTGGTGAAGCCCGGAAGGGAAGTGGGGCAGCCGAAGGACTGTTCAGCAGAGAAGGGGGCAGACTTCCTCGGGTGGGACAGACGTGGAGAATGAGATGCTGTAGGCTGTTTGCTAKAGTTGGCACCTGAGTCTGTGTATTTTCTGCTGTTAATGGACCTTAGTCTGTCTTAGGAAGCTTTCCCTGGTGGAGTTTCTAGCCTCAGCCYGAGGGTGACCTGTTGCTGAGAGTAAATGAGCAGCAGAATCTATGGCTGGGAGGAATGTCTGAGATCTGTACACATTCGGTGACTTTTTACAAAAGATAGGTGCCTTTAATGTGCTTGTTTCACTTACTGTGTGCTTAATCATCTATTTTCTGTTATGGGTTTTACCTGTATGATGTTGCATATGTATATTGTTGTCATTCTGCATAATGTTGTTCGTATGTAGAGCAATTAAATACTTTAATGGTATCAGAGCAAAATTTTTGTTGGTTTGCTGGTAATGGGGACATTACAATGTGGTAACGGGACTCAGCTAGGTGGCTGGGTACGCTAGAATGTGGTATCGGAGCTGTATTGGGCAAGTTTGTAGTAGCACGGATGCTCCAAAAAAACCCTTGGGAAAAATGTGCTCCATTTCCACGGGGAAATAACTCAAAAATTAGCTCAAATGGGCACTTTTCACCTTCTATAAAGGAGTGTCAAAAGTTGAGCTTTTCAGACTGGGAAGAGTCTGCCTGCTAAATCAAAAGGCATACCCTTGATATTGAGAGGTGCGGGTTTATCTATGTCATCTTTGTATGTTAAAGATACTGACACATATTCTTGTGATGCTTGTATGGTAAGCATACACAGCAATATGATGGGATGTTTCTTTCGAAGCTTGATTTATTCAAGATTTATTATTATTCTATTCTTGTATTATGTGATGACTTTATTTGCTGCTTAATTTAATTGCTCTCTTGTTTTACATACGCTCCTCTATTTCTGAATTCTAGTGTTTTTAATTGATGGTTTGTTCTTTGAGAAATCCCGTGCACAACATGTTTGGTTTTTGTTTAATTTCTTCTGATTAATCAAATTATGTTCTTGCAGTTTAATTGCAGTTCTCTCAAGGGATTTGCGTGAGGAGTTCATGCCGTAAGTGTTTTTTTTCTTTGAAGGATAAAAAATATATTTTCCTATGTTTCAATTAGGTGATCCATTGATTCTATCTGGATCTCATAGATGCATTGTTGCAAGTCAATCATTTTTTTACATTCATTTCATATTGTATTACTGGCATTTCAAATTCATGTTTATGTTTAATACACCTTTGGGGAGTCTTTTTAACGAGTTAATAGATACATATATGATACTATTATCAAAGTGTTCTGAATAATTGGTGTCATTATATCACAGTTTATCCTTTCGTTTTTTTCAACTTGTCTTGGCAGTTTTCTCCATCAACTGATGGAAACCATGGAAAACCTTCTAAAATCTGGTGGAGATCGAGATCCTGAAATACTTGAACAGGTGATTTCATTTTCATGTTCAGAAGCCATATTTTCATGATTTCGTTTTCATTATATATAGGCAGTTCTTAAAGTTTATTTGTTGTCTGGTTGGTTATTTGTTTAAAAAATGTGATTACAACTTTGATAGTTTGTAATTAATGCTGATTCCCTATATCCAGGTTTTCACGGCTATTTCTTATATCTTGAAGTACATGCAAAAGCTTCTTGTAAAGGACATTGCATATGTAATGAAGTAAGAGAACTTGATCTTGGACATTACCTTGGATAAGTTATGGATATCTATGTGTGAGTTATTATATCAAGTGTGTTTTGAAAAACAATTTGCTTTTCTTCAAATTCCCTACATCTGCTTAATACATGAATCGGTTTTAAATCTTTTGGTAGGGTTTCCGTTTTATAGTTACCTAGCATTTAGTTGTTCTTTGAGTGCAGAATCTATTTACCATGGTTTTAGAAATTTACTAGAGCACAGTTGCTGAAACTTTACAGGAATCCATGTATGGATAGAAAAACAATTTTTAAGAGGGAGTTGTTCAGGGGTTTCAATGGTTGGGATGCCTGAGATTCAGTGAGTGAAGCAAATACGGGATTGTGACTCATTAAACTAGTTATGCATGTGATGCTACATAAATTCTAACAACTGGTTTTGATAGGTGCAAGATAAACATAACATTAATAAGCATAAGATGGATTGTATCCTCACATTACACCATCCAAATGACAAATACTTCATTATTAGGCCTCCAGAAAAGCGACAAGGGTTTCCTACAACAATAAACAACATATAAAATATGAGTTACACACATGAAAGCCTCACGTAAGATAGATGCTATACCTCCTGTTATCGCACAGTTTGTAGCTAGGTCAAATGACTATGAAGTAGAAGGCCAAACTGACGTAACAAGAACATATCCCACCCAATGTCACCACGATGGGGAGGTTCTTTCTCTTTAGCGAGGTTAGGCCCAAGGGAGACGTCCCCGGTAACCTGGAGTTTTGAAGAGGCAAAAGTTTAAAAGTCAAAGTAAAGTTCCCCCTTCACAAGTCACCACCAGAACAGATAGTCCTGGCTAAACAACCAATAATGAAGTGTAGGCCCAAAGAAGTACACCTGCCCAGAACAAAGCAACAACAAACCAATATATGCAAGCTATGATTCAATGGGTTAGTACTTCATAAGACTATCTGATATCAGTATATAACCAATTATAACAATAAATATTGACGAAGTCAATGTTTGTTAATATAGCAATGAAATAATTGCATTCCACCAATAAATATCAAGATGATGTAGCAATCAATGTATCCAATCAATCCTTCATTCATAATGCATTTAAACCACCATCCAATTGCCTATAAAAGGAATATTGCTGCGTCAAGATGAAATAACCAAGGGTGACGTCAGCCTTCTTAGGGTTAATAGTTAGTTAGGGTTTCAATTTAGAAAATAGTTTGAGAGTTTGTTTGATCACTTTCACTTCAACGCTGGAGGTCTAAGATCAATGCCTTAGGGTTTAATGGAGTCAAAAAGTGAAGGACGCACAAGTTGAAGGGGACGAGATTTCAAAGGACTAGAGGGAAAGGTTTCAAGGTGCTGCTAAAGCAGGGCCTCAAAGACGGAACTCTAGGGGAGAGAGGCTCACTTCGGTGTTGCTAAAGCAAGGCTTCGTGCTCTCTCCTCCTTCTCGGCAAGCAACTAGCTCAATGAAAAGCAAAGTCAAGACAAGAGAGTTTAAAGAGGGAGAGTGTTGCTAAGGCAAGGCTCTTTCATCAAACCCTAAAAGAAAACGACCCTAGGTGTAGATGACCTAGGCCTGGGATGTCCTCTTTCTCTTGAAGTTCAAAGGTACGGCTAGCTTAAGGGAAGAAGAAAGGAGTGTAGCTATGACTAGGCTCTCTTCTTCTTCTTCAATGGCTAAAAGGTTTTTCTATCAGGGGACATGAGACAATGACCTACTTGTGTGTTTGTTCGCTAGGGTTTTGATTCAACAATATTTATAAATAGATGCAAGAAATTAAACTACAACCATTCAATCAAGAAGTTTTGCAGAAAAATACTTACAAGTGATCAAGAAAATAATCATGCAAACCCTAGTTGTAAACCTTCCTTCAAGAAAAACACCATAGAATGCCAAAAATCTCCTCCTTCAACAAGTGCGCCTTCCTTAGTTCAGCCAATAACCCCAATAGGGCGCAAAAAATCAGACCTCACTAATGAGTGAGTGATGTGTTATGTCAAAATGAGGCTAAAACTCTTCAATATATATTGTATCAATGACCTTAATTAACTTTTAGGTCATAAAAAGGCCGACAAGGCCATAATACTGTTTTTTACATTAAATTGTCAAATTAAAACCCTAACTGAGCTGTAAAAAAAGTAAAAGCCCCTTCAAGGGAGGCGCTAGCCCCTTTTAGGGTAGATGAGACATCCAGGAGCAAAATGTTAGCCCCCCAGGGGCCTCTCCAACATGCCACACGTGCCACTGCTGCCCAGTCTGCCTCCATGAATGTCCATGAAGCTGGATGACGTCATGGTGAGGATGGAACGTCCTAGCCAAAGTGCCTTTGATGGAACGTCCTTTTCTTCTCCGGTGCAAGACCCTAATCAAACACTGTCCTATCTCTGCCCCCTGATGGGGTCTCAGCATTCATCTGGTGGGCTCTTCAGCCCCATGGAGGTTCGAACTGATCATCGCCCCATGTGTACCGGTGCAAATGGTACCTGTCCGTCGGGCATGATCCTGTACATCAAAAGCTACGCCCTCCATGGGCTCATCAGTCACCGAGATCATAGTAATGTTAATCACGTTTCATCATTAATATTATCAAACATATGCATAAGACCCTAATACATCAGTCAATAGCTCAAAGACATTACAAAAACCTACAATACAAGATTGGAGAAAAAGACAAGATGTCCTATTGGGCTAGTATCCACAAGAAAGGGGAAGTTTCCAGGAAGGTTTCATCATAGCCATGTAAGTGAGGTGATGTGGCTAGGGGATGTCCAGACATGTGTGTGAAGTGAGAGCCAAGGATGCATGATGTTATCTGTGGGTGCCTTTGTAGAAGGCGAGCTGTATCTGTCATGGATGCAAATTTTTCCAAGCCCTCTCTTGCCTTTATTCTTTTCTTTTATTTGCTTTTTCTTCTTCTTTTTCTTTTATTCAAGGGCTAACTAGAGGACACTGCCTTGACATGGTGACTAGAGCTGACAGTGTTACCCACAAGTACTTTCACATAGATGAGAAGGCTGGCTTGTGATGAGACCCCCTTTCCCTTGGCCATGCAGCCAAAGGTCACTGCATTGGCGTGGTAACCAGATGGTGGCAATGTCATACTGTTAGGTACCCATGAACCTAATAGGCTGGCTCGTGATGAGACCCCCTATCCTCTTGACTAGGTCTTGTTTGTATTTTCCGGGACCCTCTTGTTTCTTACTGAGAGGCTTTTTATTGCCTTCTCGGGGATCCCTGGGCGAAGCATCTCGAGGTTTTATTTCTAGGCTTTTATCTTTTACCAGCTGCTTTTACCTTCTGGGCCTTTAGCCCCTTCTTCCCACAAGATA
>ML803023.1:94178-111331 GCA_009831015.1 Picea engelmannii
AAAGTGAAGAATGTGGCAGCATCAACAAAGATTAAGGAGTTCTCCTCTCGGTTTGACCATGAGTTCTCTCTGGTAGTTGGGTTGGCTACTAGTGTGAGATCCTTGATGTGGTACATTGACAATGGTGCTTCTCGCCACATGACGGGTGTTGGGGAGTAGTTCTCAGATCTTGTGGAGAGGGCACTGGATATTGATATTGTACTTGGTGATGATCACAAAGTGAAATCAGTTGGTGTGGGGACAATATCTTTTGAGGGAGTCTCTTCCTCCCTTGAGATTGACTAAGGTCCTATATGTTCCTGGCTTGAAAAACAGCCTTGTTTCAGTTTCTACTATTGAGGACATGGGATTTGAGGTAGTGTTCAGAAATGGACAAGTCCTCATGTATCCTAAGGGAGGTAGCATCACTTTAGCGAAAGTGATCGGTGTCCGTCACGGGAAGCTGTACAAGATGGTGTTTGTGTAATGTTCCTGACTTGGCTAGTCTAGGAAACGCTGCTAATGTGTGTGTAGGATTAATTGTTTACAGCATATAAATGATCATACAAATAACAAATGCGACAAAGGACTGCAAAGTTTATATTATGATATCTCTGTGGAGTACAAAGGCCGAATGCGGCTGAATAAAATGAATCCCTTGGCTAGATCAAAAGACAAAAGGATCTTAGCCAGAATACAATAAGAAAACTAAATGATAATACCTGATAATAGATGAGCACTGCGGAATCAATGGATGAGTTGGAACTATGGCAGCTCGTACGGTAACTGCTAGAAGTTTGGAAAGTTCGCCCTGGCGGCTATACCTCTCAGAATGGCTTGGAAACTGTCCCAAATGGTGCGCCTTGCTCTAGCTCTCAAGCCTGGTAACTGACCGGCCCCTCTGCTTGTGGGTCCGGACCTCGGATGGATCCCCCTGGGGGAATGCGCCCGTCTCTCACTGGCAAAATGCGTCCTAGTGATTCCATTGTCGGAATCGACTGAGATGTATCTCAAAATGATCGCCTTGATCTACTGGGAAATGGGTCGGGAGGGTTTCCCTGAATTTGATTTGATGCTAGCTCGAGAACCTTGAATGTGTCCGCGAAAAGTGCCGCACTTCCAAGTCTAGAAAATGCGCCCTAGATGATTCCTCCGTCGGAATCTAACGAGGAACCAGGCAAAAGATGCGCCTTTCCTTCCTCTCAACTAGGTCGGAGGGGAATCCCTGAACTCTCCCTGGATGGGACAAGTCGATCCACTGAACCTCCTCAGGAGCTGCGCCCTCACCCTAGATAAGTGCGCCCTTGCTGCTGGACCCTGCGTAACTGCTGCTGAAGAATGATGGAAGACCTGTGTGATCTTCCCGGTGACTAGGGTGTGTCTCTCAACACCGAAATCAACCAATTGGTGTCTTCCTTTTGGAATCTACTGAACTATCTCTCCTGAGATGCGCCTCTCTCCTCAATGAAAAGTCATAATCTGCATAATGATGAATTAGGTCGCTGACGCTTCTCTTATAGCTTTCCAAAACCTTAATTCACTGCTGAAACCCTAATTCACTGTTGACTTATAATTTTAGCTCATAATGACTTAAAAGCGCTTTTAAGCATTTTTAGCTCAATGTCACTTTACGAACATAACACCTTTGACTGGAGTGACCTCTAGTAACCCTGTTTACCCCTTTTCTGGCCCTGGCTATAGTCTAACGGGGCGATTTAGACCATTAAGCCTCCTTTCTGGAGCTCCTAATTGGAAAGGGACATTACAGTCCTCCCTTCCCGAAATTGCTTGTCCTCAAGCAATACCAGTCCAGGGTGTTGCAACACCTGCTTGCTCTCCCAAGTAGCGTCCTCTACTGGAAGCCCTCTCCAGCTGATCAAACACTCTCTGATGACCCTGCTCCCCAGTTTCCGCTCCCGAAACTCCAAAACCTCCTCCAGAACCAACTCCAACTGTCCCTACTCATCCAATGGGGGAAGCTCCTCTGATGTGCTAATGAATTGTCCCACTGCCTTTTTGAGGCAAGATACGTGGAACACGTTTTGAATTTTGCTCCCCTTTGGAAGCTCTAGCTCATAAGCAACCTCGCCTACTCGACGCATGATCCTGTAAGGGCCATAAAATCTGGGCTTGAGCTTCTCGGCCCCACTCTTCTTCAGAGATGACTGTTTGTAAGGTTGGAGTCTCAAGAAAACCAAATCCCCAACCTCAAAGCTGCACTCTATCCTGTGCCTATCTGCACTCATCTTCTGTCGGTTCTGTGCCGTCTGCAGGTTCTCTTTCAGCAACTTGAGAATCTCCTGACTCTTTATGATCCAATCCTTGGCCTAGGGAGCTCTGCTCTCCCTGAAAACCAAGTCTACCAATGTGGGAGCATCATATCCATACAATGCTCGGAAGGGTGGCATACCAATGGACATGTGGAAAGTGGTGTTGTAGCAATGATCTCCTAGATGTAGCCACTTCACCCATGTTCTCTGCTGTCCAACTACATAGTTCCTCAAATATCCTTCAACCCACTTGTTGACAATCTCGGTCTGCCCATCTGTCTGAGGGTGATAGCTGGTGTTGGGTGTCGGCTCTGTCCCCACCTGTTAGCGACAATTCTTGTCTTGGGATCAAGAGCATCCAGGTCTGCAGGTTGCATGAAGAACGCCCAAGCGTAGCACGTAAAGCCCAATTTCAGGCTAAAAATCAAGTGAGCGGGCGAAATTATGTTGTCAACGGCCCAGATTCATCCATAGGAGCAGATCGACGGTCGGCGGGAAATCGCGGTTAGCGGAGTTGCGTCGGGATTAGCACGATGGGTAGCGTCCATATACATTCATGAAGGATCTCGACCGTCCATCCAAAAGGACACGTGGTGCGCGATCATGTCTTGTCGACAGTGGGGGATTCGAGGGGTAAGAGCTCCTCGTCATTTTACATCTCGAAACCCCGAACCCCGAAATGCAGGTAAGCGCCTTTCAAAGCCGAGCCCACGGTCCTAGCGCCAGGTCACGATAAGCGAGCCTGGGAATGGAGGTAGCCCCCTTTTAATGACAAAGCCATCTCGATCGTTCATCTGAAGGACACGCGGTGCAGATCTGAGCCTCAGGTGGGGCCTTTCGGGATTTTCCTAACGAAAGCGTCGAAGTCATCTTAGCCGTCCATCCATCGATGAAACTCGGGCGTGTTGGACTTAAAGGGGGCATGGATTTGGGTGGCCAGGATCTGCGCGCTCAGATCTACGGTCAGGAGCGGATTCTGGAGGCCCCCCACCATTCTACCTTTAAGTGGAGGGGGGGGGGGTCCGAAATTGAGCGCGCAGCTCTCTAACGGCCAGGATCGGCGCGCCTAAATCAACGGCTGAGGCTTCATTCCAGACCCCCCTTGCCTTTCTGCCTTTAATCGGGGGGGGGGGGTCCAGAATTGATGTGTTATTATTGTGGGGCCCCTTGCCTGACGTGTCACCTTTGGTATCGTCCTCCCCATTGCCACCTGTTTTCCACTTACCGCCTCCCTTTTCCCTTGTCATCTATCCAACTTCCCTCTTTCCATCCACATGGCACCTCCTCAACTCGTCGTCCTCTCGTCTCCTGCCATGTGTCCCTCTCATTCCCAGTCACCTCCTCCTGTACTCCCGCACTCCATGCTCCTTCCTCCTCTGTCTTATTCAGACCGCGTGACATTCTTCAGTTGATGTCACAACTCCCATTTCTTCTTTATCACCTCCACAGTGTTCACGCCTTTAACCCCCGTCACACCCTCGTCCACATCCACCATAGAGATCCCTCGCAGCGATCCAGCAAAGTAGCGCCCAAAGAAGGACCGTTCGGCGGATCCAGGTGGCACCATTAGGAGACCTCCACGTCCCAGAAGGCAGAGTTGACCGAGGACGTCCCTAGTCCCAAGAATGCAGTTATGGCGGTTGTTGCTAGTGGTTGAGCGTCATCTCCGCCATAAAGAGGAAGGTCCGACAAAGGATTAATTGACGTCGACTCACCTATAGAAGGACAGTCTGAAATCTGATGGCGTCTGTCATAGGCGCACGATCATCTAGAGTCTGCATAGGCACGCTGTCAGAAGCCATGCAGATGCAATTCTTTAATGCAATGTCTCGTTTTTGCTGTTGTTGTTGTTTTTGAGTTATGTAGGCGTTTTCGCCATTTTTGTAAGGGTCGATGGTTGAGCTAGGCTCCCGCTCTGTAAGTTTGATTAAGCGCTGGCCGCTCTGGTTAATGTATAAGGCATTTGAGACTTCTTACTTTATGGATGTCAGCCTCTTTTTCCATCTCTTTGTTTACTGTGTTAGAACAACTCGGAATTGGAGGATCCAGTTGAGTTGCGCTATTGTAGGATGATGTAGGTTGGATCACTGCAACAGTCGCAGTGTTTCTAATCAGTTCTTGTGTTCTCTCAGCGCTGGAATGGCTTGGAATTGGAGGATCCAGTCGAGTCACCCTTCAGCTCCTTGAAACTCTGGACCAAGAGGATCTTGGCTCCTGAGTTTTTCTTCCTCAAGCTTTCGAAGGCCGGTTGCCCGAGGCAGTCTTGCTCACCCTTCTCACAAGTCTTCCATCTACCACCCCTTAATCAGTTTACTGACAGAAGTTGGATCAAGACCTCCCTTGCTTTCTACATACCAGGCCCAGTTTCCTGAGTCAATGTTGCTTTCCTGGGTCTATTGTCATTCGACCACCCCCAATTATAAAATCGTGACATAAAAACTGATGGGCGTCGGGCTCTGCTCCTGCAAGCAATCCAGGAGTGACTTCTGACGCTAACATTTCTGGCGTCGTTGCATGGGACGAAGTTGAAGATTTTCCCTGGGCAGAACGACATTGAGCCTCTGATTCTGAAGGTGCATTAGACATCAGAGCCCTTCAAGATTGCTATTGTGCACCTGGTGACTCCACTATGGGATTTCCAATCTGCTGAAATCTCCATCAAAGAACATGTCGTAGTTCTCCTCGATAGTGCGTTAGCCACAATGTTCTTCTTCCCGTTGACATACTCTATGTTGAAGTCGAACGCCTGTACCTTTGTCACCCATTTCTGTTGGCGCTCACTAAGGTCCTTTTGCTCAAGGAAATACTTCTAGCTGTTGTGATCTGTCTTGACCACGAATTTGCTGCCCACCAAATATTGTCTGAATTTGGTCAAGGCGTGCATGATTGCCAACATCTCCTTGTCATAAATGGAGTACAACCTCTCGGGCTGACTAAGCTTCCTGCTCTCGAATACAATGGGGTGTCCTCCCTACATCAAAACTGCCCCGATACCCTCGCCGGATGTGTCACACTCTAGTACAAATGACAAGGTGAAGTCTGGTAATGCCAACACTGGACAAGTGCTCATGACTTCCTTCATGTGATCAAAGGCTTTCTTTGATTCCTTGGTCCAGATGAAAGCCCCATGCTTGGTAAGATCCGTCAGCGGTGCTCCAAGCTGAGAAAAGCCCCGGACGAACTGCCTGTAATAGCTGCATAGTCTGAAGAAACTCTTCAACTCTATTACATTCCTGGGTGTTGGCTAGTCCAGAATGGCCCTGATCTTTTCCTGGTGCACCTGTACCCCCTGTGCACGGATGATATGGCCTAAGTAAAGCAGCTTTGTCATACCGAACTCACACTTGGACTCTTTGGCATATAATGACTGTGCCTTCATGATGCTCAATACCTCATCCAAGTGCCTCATATGCTCCTACCATGTCTTACTATAGACCAAGATGTCGTCGAAGAAAATCAAGACTAATTTCCTCAATTGATCCCTGAATATGTGGTTCATGCAAGACTGGAACGTAGCGGGTGCATTGGTTAGCCTAAATGGCATAACCAGGAACTCGAAATGTCCAAAGTGACATCGAAATGCCGTCTTCTCTATGTCCTGCTCTCGGATGCTGATCTGGTGATACCCAGAGCGTAAATCGATCTTTGAGAAGAAAACTGCCCCATGCAGTTCATCCATCAACTCGTCAATGCATGGGATAGGATACCGGTTCTTGATGGTTTTCTTGTTCAAGGCTCGATAATCAATGCACATCCTCATGGTGCCATCCTTCTTCAGAACTAAGACAACTGAAGAAGTGAATGGGCTGCTGCTCGGTCTGATGTGTCCCATCGCTAGCAATTCCTTGATTGCCTTCTCTATCTCATCCTTGAACCTCCTAGGATGACGATGGGGCGGGGCGGTGATCATCGATTTGGCTCCCTCTTCCAACTCAATGGTGTGCTTGAACCCCCTGTCAGGTGGTCTCCTTGGTGGAATTGACTCAAAAACCTGTTGATGTCGTCCCAACAAATTCTTGATCTTTGTATGATACTGTTGTCGACCCTCTGAATCCTTCCGCGTAGTGATCAAACACTCTGCAGCATATGCTACCTCCCCATGTCTGAAGATCGTTTCCATCCTCTTGGTTGAAACTTTCCTGGGTCCTCCTGTCGACATACCTCTTAGAACAACCTTCTTCCCGTCATGGTCTCTGAATCCCA
This sequence comes from Picea engelmannii, assembly GCA_009831015.1. NCBI lineage: Eukaryota > Viridiplantae > Streptophyta > Pinopsida > Pinales > Pinaceae > Picea > Picea engelmannii. Next base: position 100,631 of record ML803023.1, read on the forward strand.
TCTCCAAGGTTTGGTAATTGGTGGTGATTTTTCCCAAGGTAATCATCCACTAGACTCCCAACACATCTGTGTCAGATAGGTCAACCACATAAAATGTGTCTCTCACTGTGTAGTTACCTAGTTTTATCTCCAAGTCCGGAACTCTGTCTAGACACTTAATTGTGTGGCCATCTTCTACTGCAACATCAAACCCCTCAAACTCCTCCGTCTGAAGTGTCCGTCTCGATACTAGTGAAGCATTGATGAAGTTGTGGGTGGCCCCACCATCTATCAGGGCGATTGCCTATTGCCCCTGAATAGTCCCTCTGATTCACAGGGTATCATACCTGGGAACACCAGAAAGGGTAGTTATGACTCCTCAGGTGGCTGTGGGACTACTGGAGGATGGGCTCCTGCTGGTGTCAGTGGTCTACGGGGAGGCTGCTCCTCTGCCTGTGCTGACTCCTCCTTTGAGCTAGTGGATCCACTGTCCTGCTCCTCCTCCTCACTGTCCACACTGTTTGCTGCCACCTCAATATAATGAATCTCTCCCTTGCCCATGCACCTGTGGCCTGGGACCCAAGGGTCTCTGCAGTTGAAGCAAAGCTTCTTCCTCATAAGYTCTCGCCTAGTCTCATCATCCAACTTCTCCTTGCCCTTCCATTTTCTTTGGAATGGCTTCSTGTCCTGATCCTTCTGGGGTAYGAAGGGTTTGGAAAAGGTTTTAGTCTTTGGCACTGAGTCTGCCAAATCTCGAGTGCGAAGGATGGCATCCTGTATGCCTTCACCCATCCTCTCAAAGGCTCTGTGAGCCCCTCTGTGAATAGCATGATCAACCTAGGCTCTGATATATCTGTCACTGCCACAACTACCCGCTGAAACTCCGTAATGAACGCCTCTACTGTGCCAGTTTGTCTCAACTGGGCTAGATCCCTAAAGTGGATCTCGAGATCCCTCTTGTCAAACCTATCCATGAGCCTCTTTGTGAACTCCCTATAGGAGGTGAAGCAACTGTGACCCAATGTCACCAATCCATGATACCACCACTCGTGTGCCTCACCCTCCAAGTGTAAGGTCGCGAAACTGATGGCCTCAGACTCGGTCATCTGATTGAGCTTATAGTATGTGTCTAGCTTCTGCACCCAGGCTTTAGCGGTGCATTTGGATGATCCGTCGAAGGAAGGTATGGTGAGTTTCCCAACTTTTCGGATGAAATCCATGTTATGCCCCTGCTGTTGTTGCGACCCTCCTTTCCGTGGCTCTCTGGGGTGGTTCCTGAGTCTGAGTCCACAATACTCGACTAGGGTCATGTTCTGATGGAAATCACGACCCAATGTTGCGTACTCCCTTCGATAGTCTGCAATGTCCTCTGCATGAGTTGGCGACCTCTGTGCTATCGACAACTGTGCTGCTACCGGGGGTGCCCTCTGGAAACTGGGAAACAAGGGTCTGGGAATCCTACTCGCAGAGGTGTATGTGCGAGTGGGTGATTGGGGTCTACTGCCTGCTCCTGAGTTCCCCTGTGTTGCATGCAGGGCTTGTGTGTTCGGGGTGCCCACTCTAGCCAATCTATCAACCACCTGTGCCAAGGACTGAGACATGGTCCGTTGACTAGCTAACGTATCACTGATAACCTGCATGAAAGCTGTCTCTGGCTCCATGGGGGCCTTGCCACTGCCCTCTGGTCGCTCATATCTGTCTCCTAGCATCATTTTTGCCTCGCACTCAGCCTCACACTTTGCCCTTCTCTCTGCTTCTATGTGTGCCTCTTCATCTTCCTTTGAGCTAGGAGGAAAAGGAGGAAAGTCAGGCCTAGGCCTTCTTTCCTTACGCCTGTTGTAAGTGACATATCCATCACCTACGTGATCACGGCCCTCTGGGTCTTCTGCTGCACTCATCGTCTTTAGTCACAGGCTGGCAGGACTAAATCTCCAATACCACTGTAATGTTCCTGACTTGGCTAGTCGAGGAGATGCTGCTAATGTGTGTGTAGGATTAATTGTTTACAGCATATAAATGATCATACAAATAACAAATGCGACAAAGGACTGCAAAGTTTATATTATGATATCTCTGCGGAGTACAAAGGCCGAATGCGGCTGAATAAAATGAATCCCTCAGCTAGATCAAAAGACAAAAGGATCTTAGCCGGAATACAATAAGCAAACTAAATGATAATACCCGACAATAGATGAGCATTGCGGAATCAATGGATGAGCTGGAACTATGGCAACTCGTACGGTAACTGCTGGAAGTCTGGAAAGTTCGCCCTGGCGGCTATACCTCTCGGAATGGCCTGGAAACTGTCCCAAATGGTGCGCCCTGCTCTAGCTCTCAGGCCTGGTAACTGACCGACCCCTCTACTTGTGGGTCTGGACCCTGGATGGATCCCCCAGGGGGAATGCGCCCCTCTCTTACTGGCAAAATGCGTCCTAGTGATTCCACTGTTGGAAATGGTTGAGATGTATCTCAAAATGATCGCCTTGGTCTGCTGGGAAATGGGTCGGAAGGGTTTCCCTGAATCTGATCTGATGCTCGCTCGGGAACCCTGAATGTGTTCACCAAAAGTGTCGCACTTCCAAGTTTGGAAAATGCGCCCCAGATTATTCCTCTGTCGGAATCTGACGAGGAACCAGGCAAAAGATGCACCTTGCCTTCCTCTCAACTGGGTTGGAGGGGAATCGCTGAACTCTCCCTGGATGGGATAAGTCGATCCACTGAACCTCCTCAGGAGTTGCGCCCTCACCTTGGATAAGTGCGCCCTTGCTGCTGGACCCTGCGTAACTGCTGCTGAAGAATGATGGAAGACCTGTGTGATCTTCCCGGTGACTAGGGGGTGTCTCTCAACACCGAAATCAACCAACTGGTGTCTTCCTCCTGGAATCCACTGAACTATCTCTCCTGAGATGCGCCTCTCTCCTCAACGAAAAGTCATAATCTGCATAATGATGAATTAGGTCGCTGATTCTTCTCTTATAGCATTCCAAAACCCTAATTCACTGCTGAAACTCTAATTCACTATTGACTTCTAAATTTAGCTCATCTATTCTATTTTAGCTCATAATGACTTAAAAGCGCTTTTAAGCATTTTTAGCTCAATGTCACTTTCCGAACCTAACACCTTTGATTGGAGTGACCTCTAGTAACCCTGTTTACCCCTTTTTTGGCCCTGGCTATAGTCTAACGTGACGGTTTGGACCATTAAGCCTCCTTTCTGGAGCTCCTAATTGGAAAGGGACATTACAGTTTGAGTCAGCAGGGGCATTGTCATGTACAACCAACTGCAGAGATATGTGTGAGATATGGCACCGGAGGATGGGACATCATCATGGGGCTCTCAGGATTTTGAGAGAGATTACCATTGGTATTCCAGATTTCAATGTAGAGCATCATGATATATGCAGAGGGTGTGCTATGGGGAAGTACACCAAGGCTTCATTTCCTAGCAGTGATAGCAGGGCAACAAGGATTCTTGATTTGATTCATTCAGATGTGAGTGGCCGTATGTCTTCTCCTTCCTTGAGTGGCTTTGAGTATTATGTATTATTCATAGAGCATTGGGGAACATGACACCTGAGGAGGAATACACTAGGCAAAAGCCTCAAGTTGGCCACTTTAGGATTTTTGGGTGTATTACGTTTTTTCATGTCCCCAAGGAAAAGAGGACCAAGCTGGAACCCACCGCAGAGAAGGGGATCTTTGTGGGTTACAATGAGACCTCAAAAGCTTACCAGATTTACATTCTCGCATCGAGGAGAGTTGTAATCAGACAAGATGTGAAGTTCGAGGAGGAGAGAGCCTTTCGGAGGTCACAGGAATTGGATGAGAGAGAGCCACAATCTCCTCATCAGCAAGAGAGTTCACCATAGGGTCCAGATCCTCAGAGTTCAGGATCTCAGGGACCAGTAGGCACAGGAGGAGTGGGAGGTACAAGCGTGTCAGGGGTTACAAGATCTCCAGTGGCTAGCCCGCAAGTTAGCACTCAGAGCAGTTCCCTGGGTAGGCCACTGGTGGCTAGTACACATGACACTTCAGGTTCTTCAGGCATTGGCACATGATCATCAGATTCAGTTGATCAGGTCTCAGGGGTTTGTTCTTCAGTTGTGGATGAGGAGGTTCCTTCGGGGAAGAGGAAGCCCAAGTGGCTTCAAGACACCTTGAAGGATGCACAGTCAGTTGGGTATCTGAAGAGATCTGCTAGGGAGAGCAGACCACTTGAGAGGTTTTGCAGCTATGCTGCATTGGTGACCAACATTATTGAGTTTGAGCCTTCTATCTATGAGGAGGCCGCCAACTAGCAGGTTTGGAGAGAGGCCATGGTGGAGGAGTATGCCTCTATCATGAAAAATGATGTTTGGTAGATAGTGCCTCGTCTTGATGGGAAGTTTGTTGTTACTTCCAGATGGCTCTATAAGATCAAGTATGCTGTGGATGGTAGCATAGAGAAGTACAAAGCTTGCTTTGTGGCTAGAGGGTTTTAACAAGTAGAGGGAGTAGACTATGATGAGACCTTCGCTCCCGTTGCTCGTTACACTTCTATCCGGTCTATTATATCTATTGCAGTAGAGATGGGGTGGAAAATTCATTAGATGGATGTAAAAGCCGCATTTCTCCATGGGATTATACTGGGGGAGGTATATATCGAACATCCACAGGGTTTTGAGGTGCATGGGAAGGAGTCCCATGTGTGCAAGTTGAAGAAGGCACTCTACGGTCTGAAGCAAGCTCCCAGAGCTTGGTATTCAGACATTGATACTTACTTGCAACAGATGGGTTTCAGGAAGAGCGAGGCTGATCCAAACCTTTACTTCATTGTTGTTGGTGAGGCTCCACTCATTCTGGTGCTATATGTTGATGATTTGATTATCACAGGGGATGAGAGACTCATAGCAGGTTGTAAGAGGGATCTTGCTTCAGAGTTTGAGATGAAAGACATCGGCTTGATGTACTATTTTTTAGGATTGGAGGTGTGGTAGGAGGAGGGGCATATCTTCCTGGGACAGGGGAGGTACTCGGTTGATATACTTAGCAGATTTCACATGGGGGACTGTAAACCCATGTCCACGCCCATGATCACCAACTGGAAGAAGCTTCATGCTTCGGATTTTGAGTTGGTGGATCCTTCTCATTATCGTCAACTGATTAGATCTTTGATGTATCTGGTCAACACCAGACTAGATATATGTTTTGCACTCAACACACTTAGTTAGTTTATGGTAGAGCCCAGGAGAGTGCACTGGGTGGCTGCAAAGCATGTTCTTCGGTATCTGCAGGGGATAGTGGATTTTGGACTGGATTATGTTCAGGGGGATAGAGTGAGGCTTGCAGGCTACACATATTCGGATTGGGCAGGGTGTGCTTCAGACAGGAAAAGTACCTCCGGGTGCTACTTTGGGTTGGGTTTGGCAGTAGTGTCGTGGTTCAGCCACAAGAAAAAATTTGTGTCTTTGAGTTCATCCGAGGCTGAGTACATGGCATCGAGTTTGGCTAGTTGTGAGTCCATTTGGCTTCGCAAGTTTTTGGTGGGCCTATTTGATCACGAGTTGAAGCCAACTGTGATCTACTGCGACAATCAGAGTTGCTTGAAACTCACGGACAATCCAGTATTTCATGATCGGTCTAAACACATTGAGATCAAATATCACTTTATCCGGGACTATGTCCAAAGAGGAGCAATAAAGATTGAGTATGTTTCCACAGATGAGCAGGTTGCTGATATTCTCATGAAGCCCTTGCCAAGAGGCAAGCATGCCCATTTCAGGGACAAGATGGGGTTGGTGAGTAACACTTTCCTCGGTAAGAGGGAGTGTTAAATTTGTACCAAGGACAAGTGGTTTCCTTAGGCYTTGAGTCTTTGCCTAGGGAAAAGTGTCCACATGTGTGACCCTCTTTTGAAATGACTTTATAAGTGGTAAATTCAAATTCTTTTCTAAAGTGAAAGTGACTTTAGAATCATAAAGTACAATGTGGGTATTTAATGAAAGGGGTGAATAATAAATTAAAAGGGAGAATTAAATGTGCACTTATTCTCCACCCTTGATCTAAATGAATGTGAGCCATTAGATCTAGGGATCACCCAAAAGTCACTTTGGGAAAAGGAAAAGAGGAAAAGACTCATTCATTCTTCATGTGCATTTGGAGAGAGCAAGAGGAGGGATAGCTGAAGAAGGTGGAGTGATTGTGCCAAAGAAGGGGCACAAATATCTGTGTGAAGGACACAAATTTCTGTGTAAAGAAGGGAACGATTTTCTGTGCAATGAAGGGCACGAATTTTGAGTAAATTCCAGCATTGGGCAGGCCGTACAGTACGGATTCTGCACAGTTCCGTACAGCTGATATTTGGCATGCAAATTGAGGAGAATCTCTGCTGATAAAGAATCCGTAGAGTCCGTACTTAATTTATGAACAGTGGCACAACTTCCAAGGTGTATTTAGGCTGCTGAAAGGGCTGTACAGGCTGCACATTCCATACAGATTTTGGCACAGATTTCAAGGAGATTTTGGCATGGTTATCGAGGAACTGTCTCAGTTTTGAGATAAGTACTGTTTGTAATTGCTGGAAACATATTCTCTGCTGTAACTCAATATTTCTGAAGCCAATAATAAAAGAAGTTCCCTCCCAGAACTGGTTTTCCCACATTGGGTTTTTCCAGGGTCAATTTGACCAAAAATAAAATGTCTATGTGGTTGCATTTCTGAGTTGTAACTTATAAGTTTCAGCAGTAAAGAAGATGTCTATGTGTGTTTTCAGCTAAATTTCATTTCCTGTAGCTAACCTTTTATTTCAGCAGCAAATAAATGTGGGTTTGGGCATTAAACACATGGGAGTGATAAGGTGAAACTGAAAACCGGGTTGGGACTGCAAATTTCTTCATACATATATATAACTTGTTCCCTAGTCACTTTTCAGGGCTCGATGTGTCCTGGGTTGGATACTCAGATATGCATCCCTTGTGTCCCAATGTCATGTGACTTAGGATATGAGCAGGTTATGGCAGGATTGAACCAACGTTGCAAATATTGCAATAATATCGCTGATATTGTGAGATTTTGAAGGTGGCGATATTATAACCTCAATATATCGTAATAGTTTTCGAATTTTGAATATATCACGGTGTTTAATATCACCGATATCATAAGATTTCCAAGGCGGCGATATTATCAGTTCAATATATCACGATAGTTTATTTTGAATAATAGTGACATTTAGAAAATATTGTGATATATAGGCAAAATATTGTGAGATGATGAAAAATATTGGTTGATGCAAACATTTTTTGGGGAATTTTTTGGTCCTTTTAAAGAGGGAAAGCAGGGGATTGAGAACAAAGGGATTAATCATTGTCACCTTTGCTCATAAAAGGGCTAGAGGGAGGGGGTTGCTTTAGATGTTTAAAAAATAGAAAAGAATGAATATTTTGTATTTTTTTTTAGTTCGCCGATATTGCCGATAATTTTCTTTCTGGAACCTGAGCGATATATTCGCTGACACGATATTTGTAACATTGGATTGAACAACTGCATAATTCCTTGATTTCTTTTTATACATGCATGCCAATATTTTTGTATGATCCACAGCCAATATTTCTGGGTATTTAGATTGTATTACAATCAAAAACTACTCTTTAAAAGTTAAAATGCAATGATGTCGATTTTCTATAGTAATTTGTTATCTGATTTATCACTTATTCTAACTTCAATCTATGGAGGAACATATTCTCTTCGGTTTTTCTTGTGCAGAGGATTACTCATACAGCAGATAATTTAAGTTTACATTTTTTTCTAAATGCAAGTTTATAATCTGTTTGTTTTTCTGTTGAGCCTTTCTGAGCTAAAATGCACTGGGATATTCAGTCTTCTCTTGCGATATGCATCAGTACTAGAATAGGCCTAAAATTTTGTATCAAAATCTGTCCATATGTTTGATCTTGTCCTGCTAATGGCACTAATTTGAAATTTGTTTTCACTCAATCTAAAGGATAACAAAACAGTTGCGGTACTACTATCGAGAATATGTTCAAGAGTTTATGGCGGAGGCTGTGTCATTTTTGCTCCGGAATGCATCTGTTAAGCAGCTCATAAAAGGTATGTTGTTTGAGAAATTGCTATATTAATCTGGTTATCCTTTAGAATTGATCATGACAGGTATGCAATTTCAAACAGAGTGCTTCTTTGCTGAAATGGGTATTTTGTAATCAACGTTGACAGTTCGGTGCCATGTTCAAGGATAAATAGTGCAGTTTAGTCTGTCATACTAGTTTATATCTAAGTTGCATAAAACGTGGAAATGTGTACAAGTTTCCGAGATGGGAACGACTGGAGACGTGACCCTCCCAGAATGGCTACACGGGGGAAACGCGGTATATACAAAATTCAAAAATACATATATATATATAGTTTTTTTTAAATAACACATTGTCTTGCAAGAAAATAAGCTAGAAAATAAGAATGATACACATAAATGACAGTTTAGAAGGAGACCCATGTCTATATTAAGTCTCATAGATGATTACATGATGCAAAATCCCATAGTGCGGCAGTCTTGACTAATGCATTTCCCATACCCTTATACGTCATAGAATCCAGTGGAAACACTACAATCCTGCCAGCCCTGAAATCCTGAAAACTGTTAAGTCAGCTGAATTTTGAATGAAATATGAAATTCCACTTTCTCCATGTAAAGTCCAATGAGGTTGGAACCACTCTCAAACATCTTGAAACAATCAATGGCAATGTTAAAAATTTAAGTAAAACCTTTTACTTTAAGAATTTAATATTACCATTAGTTCCCAAGGTGACAAACTCCTCAAAGCTCAATTCCCTATCTTCTCTATTTTGTCTTGAAGGGTCATTGGCATGACTAGGGAGATATTTTCCTATGGGTTCCATGTCCTCCTGCACTTAGGTGGGCTCGGAAACTTCCAGAAAAGTGCCCGAAATGTCATTGGAAATGGCTGAAATTCCTTGGAAACACCATATACTGTTCCATACAGATTTTTCATATTTGGACATGCCATATGGTGCGGTCAATGGTGTTCCCAAGGTGCTTCATAGTTTTGGTGTTTCCAAGTGTTTCAGGTATTGGGACTATTAGATATTGTAATATTAATTTCATTAGTAGTAAATGTATTAGAGTAATAGTGTAGTATGATAAAGTGGAAATAGGTCATATGCAATAAATGACATGAATGTTAATGTAATTATGAAATTAGGTGAGCGGTTCCTAACGGGAATAACAGAACTTGCTATATATATATACCACGCCACTTATGTAATTGTATACACATTGATATAATATATCTCTCATTCAGAATCTCTTGCTTGTCTCTTGTATATTCTCCATATCATAGTTTAACATGGTATCAGAGCCATGGTGATCGTGGCATAGGGCAACTTAAAAGTATTGTGTCAAGACAATGTTTGTCATACCAGAGAATTGGGAGAAAGATACGCAGAATTGCAGAGTCGATCAATTAAGATCTAGTAAAACATCTGTACAGCCAGGAAGAGGAATCATACGACTGTTAATTCTGTATAGCAATTTATTAAATATCTAGTGAATTTGTACAGCATAAGTAAACCTGTAGGGAAGTGAATTAAATTCAAAGTTAATGGCAATCACTCAGCAATTTTATACAACATCAAATTAAATTGTAACACGTCTCAACAACTAATTTTGTATGGCTGTAAAACAATCGTATGACACAGATTCCGTAGATATTCCATTACAGATCAGATTCTGTTACAGATCATGTTGAGAAGATGCAAGCAGTGTTACCGGAAGCTCCCCCCCCCCCCCCCCAGCTCCACCCTCGGAACCCTGCTCCGAGCAAATCCTCCATGGAAGCTTCTCCGGAAGCCCGCTTCCGGATTTCGGAAGCTCGCTCCGGGGTGCAAAATGGGCGCTTCCTAATGAATCTTGCTGGCCTATTGCTCTATTCTTCTATTTGTATAACAGCATTTGTGGAACTTTACCTTAGCTCTGATTCTATGACTTAAATCTGGTAATCGAACACTGTGGACTGTGCTAAAAATATATACTAAATGTTGTTATAGAGTTGCTCTCTATGGATCTTACACTGGCTCTGTTTCTATGACTTCAGACTAAGGACTTAGAAAACTACTCTAGCTTAGGGGGAAACCCTAAAGTCAATTAAGCTAAGTCATTATAGATTAGAGTGGAAGTGTGAATTACTTTAAATTGATTAGCACAATTAACCCAAGAAACCAATCCTATACTTCAAAGATGTTGCAAAAAAATGTGACTTGGAGAGCTACAAAACGGTTTAGTGACAGAAAGCTCCATGGGGCACTTCATTACTTTACATGTCAGTCTATAGATGATAAATTCATAGCATTTAGCAACTAGACTCTAGAGTCTATCACAGTGTAAACTTTATTGTTTTGGACCTTTCGATCTTCATAATTCAGTGCAGATGGCCTATTTTGTAATCATAACTATTTGGTCATGATTCGTGTTATTGTTGACAGTTGCTAGATGACTGATTTCATTCCATAACTTAATGGTCTACTTTCTATTATATGGCTTAAAAATTTGTATGTTGGTTTGTAAGTTTGTAATTGCTAGATTATAGATGGTTGATGCTTGAATGATTAATCATTGATGTACTACTACTTACTACTATGGATGCCATTTTAATGTTACAAATTACAATCTATAAATATGCATGTTTTCATACATTCTGTAGCTAATTTGTCTTT
>ML803023.1:115136-126952 GCA_009831015.1 Picea engelmannii
ACTAGTCTTAGTTGACCTAGGGAAAAGGCTTGCTTTTCATGCTAACCCTTGCATCTTGCATGGTTGCCTTAGCATCTTAGGATTAGAATCCCCTCTAACCTTAACAAATTAAAATTAACTCGTAGAATCTAACTCACACATCTAGTAACTAAGGTTTACCTCCTTTGGCTTCCCCAGGAGTAAGCCTAGATGGAAGAGGTTCTGGTCAAAGTGACAGCGTGGGCTGTGAACCTAGGCATTGTGTGTTCGAGGACACATTGAGTGAGCCGAACTCAACTCACGTTTGCAAGTGTGTGTAAGGACGACAACAAACGCAATATATATATATATATATATATATATATATATATATATATATATATATATATATATATATATAATAGACGCTTCGCTCCCGAGGATTTTTTGAAAATGACGCTCCGCTTCCTTAAAACGCTCCCGCTTCGCTCCGCGCTCTGGCAACATTGGATGCAAGAATTAAAAAATGAGTTATCAACAATTGACACATAGGTTAAAGATAAGGAATTCATAACCATTCTATTTAATAGCTTACCAGATGTGTATCAGAATTTTGTAACTTGATTTTGTGTATCTTCTCAAAATCAAGTTCCCACATTTGAAGAAGCTGTAGGCGTACTACTCCAGGAAGAGCAGCGACTCAAGAAAACTATACTTGCAGAACCAGATAGAGATTTTACAAGAAGACACAGATGAAGAGGTCGTGACAGAGGTCATCGAGGAGGAAGGTATAGTTGGCATCAAAATTGGAGGCCAAATTCTTCAAATCAGATAGGTACTTCTCAAAGTTCTAACCATTGCAATTATTGTAGCAAGAGTAATCATAATGAAGAAGAGTTATCTTAAACAAAGACATGAGGCTAACAGGAATAGAGGTAGAGGTCATCGTAGAGGAAGAAGTAGAGGGGGCATACATCAAAGTCATTTTGTAGAAAGTAGTACAGTTGTTCCACAAGAACCTACCACACTTTATTTGTTTATGGCTTCTCATACTGGTGTCTTTGCTTCTCAATGTGTTTGGTACATTGATTCGAGAGCCACCGTATATGACCGATAAGCAAGAACTGTTTTCAACACATGCTTCCTGTGATAACAAGATCATTATTCTTGGTGATGATAGTTTTCATGAGGTACAGGGAAGAGGTGAAGTACCCATGAGTGTTTTAGGAGATTGCATAAAAAATATATGGAATGTCCTGTATGTTCCTGGCTTAAGGACAAACTTGCTTTTTGTTAGTAAAATTACTGATGAAAACTATAGTATTGTGTTTCATAAGAAACAATGTTTGATTAAAGATCCTAACAACAACATCATTGTTAGAGGATTGCAGTGTGATGATATGTACAGGTTTGATGGTATTCCAAAGCTACAACAAGCTTTTATGACATGTTTTACTTCAGAAAGTCAATTATGGCATGAAAGATATGGTCACCTTAATTACTTTTATTAGAAGTTGCTTCATAAACATAATTTGGTGAGTGGTTTTCCTAATATTGAGGAAGATAAAGGTGTATGTGAAGCATGTTTGGTAGGGAAACAATATTGTTTCAAATTTGATAACAACAAAATAAAGGTGTATGTGAAGCATGTCTGGTAAGGAAGCGACATTATTTCAAATTTGATAACAGCAAAACAAGAGCAACTTAGGCACTTGAATTAATTCATAGTGATGTTCGTGGTCCAATGAGAACACATTCCCTTGGAGGTGCTAAGTACTTAGTAACATTCATCGATGTTTTTTCAAGAAAAATATGGGTATATTTATGAAGAGCAAATCTGATGTATTTGCAATTTTTAAGCAATTCAAGGCTATGGTTGAAAATGAAAGTGGTCATTGTATTAAGGTGTTCAATGTTGAATTTTTAATTCTTAGCTCAAGCACATGTAGTTTCTTTCAATTTAGCATTAACTTGAACCATAAACAATGCAACAATATAATATACAATAGCTGCAGTAACCAAGATCACAAGAAGAATAACCATGCACAAGAACACAAGAAGTTATCCTGGGAAAACCGTTCTCATTCAAGGGAAAAACCCAACAATCTTTTGCTATTGAGTCAAGAGAAGATCAACCTTTCACCACAAACCCTAGTGCACACAAGAGGGTGCTCTATGACCAAGAAAGATGACACCTAAGAGAAGTGCGCACTTCATTCCTACAAGTAGGTGTTGAGATAATGAACCAGTGAAGAGTGAGTGATCCACAATGAGGATCAACTCTTATTTATACATGACCTAGCACATCAAATGGATGTGTCTATTGGCACAATAGGGTCGACTTTTACAACTTAGAAATATAATTAATCTTTACACAATATTAATTATCTTTACATGGTGGGGCCGACTTGTACCCTTTACAATACAAATTAGGGTTACACAATAAATCTTACTCTTATACAATATAGCAAGGATCTCTCACATCCTCTAGTGATCAACCACTCGGGACACGTCCACCTGTGCTCAGCCACAGGGACGTCACTCTCAACAAACCAACTCAACTAAGTCCATAGGAGTACCATCTGGAGAGCCATCTCAAGTCGACTCAACTAAGTCCATAGGAGTCCGACATGAGACCATCTGAAGTCATCTCAACTTAGTCCAGAGGAGCATGACAAGAGACCACACACGCCATCTCAACTCAGTCCAGAGGAGTATGACACACCCATCACATGGGATTTCTCACAGATCGTCTCAACTCAGTCCAGAAGAGAACAACCTGGAGAATGTCTCATGAAGCTGCAATCATCAACACTCCCTATAGTTAGGGAGGCACTCTCCACCAAGCCAAGTCTCTCACAGAAGTACTTGAACTTCATCCTGACAAGCTGTTTGGTGAAGACATCTGCAACTTGCTTGTGTGTAGAAAGGTACTGCACATGTACTGCTTTCTTCTGCACCATATCTCTAAAGTAATGGTATTTGATCTCAATGTGTTTCGATTTATCGTGAAACACAAGATTCTCTAAGAGCTTCACACAACTCTGGTTATCACAATGGATAATGGTGGAATCCATTTCCTGTCCAAATTGTAAAATTTCAGACCCCACCCAGTTTCAAGTCTCGCTGATTTTTATCAGTGTTTAATGCCCAAAACCCAAATTTATGACAACCATAAATACTCAACAAATAAACATAATTTTCAGAACTGAAACATGAGGATTTTGAACAATATTATGCAGAAATAAAATATATCAGTAGCACAATATTCAGAAAATTTTTGCATAGAAATTTTTGGTCAAACAACGACCCTGGAAAAACCGACAAGGGGAAAACCCTCAAGCTCGACCTCTCTCTCTTCTCATGTTCTCTCAAGAATGAAAGAAAAACCCTAGAAAAGGGTGTGCCCTCCTACCCTAGTCGACTTCATGGAGGTAGGTGAAGAGTCTCACGATCCAACGATGGTGATTGGATTAGACGAGTGGATGAGATTGAGTGTTCATTCACTCACCCCCTCACTTAAGTCATAAAGTCACCTTTTAATTTATCTCTCATAAATTAATTGACTAGGGTCCACATTAGGCACTTTCTCACCCCTTAGGCGCCTAGGTGATGAGAAACACTTGCCTAGGTACTTTTTTAAAGTTATTTTAACACAAATAAGTCTGCAAGGAGTTTGCGAAGCCACATTGCTTCGCAGACTGTCACACATAATGCAATGTACTCTTCTTTTGCGGTACTCAAAGCCACATAAGTCTGTTTCCTACTGCACCAGGAAACCATGGCAGATCCCAAAGTAAAACAACAACCGAAGGTGCTCTTCTAGTCCACTACGCTCCCTACCCAATCTGCATCGACATATCCCTGCAATCTCATGTCTACACCAGAGGCATATCTCAGGCCATAACCAACTGTGCCTCGTAAATATCTCAACACATGCTTTGCTGCTATCCAGTGTGTTTGTCTCGGCTATTTCATAAACTGACCGAGTACACTCACTGCATAGCATACATCCGGTCTGGTGTTAACTAGGTACATCAATGATCCAATCAGTTGTCTGTAAATATGTGGATCAATCTCGCATGAATCAGAAGAAGCCTCGTTCATTTTCTTCAAATTCATCACCATCAGTGTAGGCATGGATTTGCAGTCTGTCATCTCGAATTTCTCCAATATCTCCACTGTGTATTTCGCCTGACTAAAGAGAATCTCATCATTCCTCTACCATACTTCTAGTCCCAAGAAGTAGTGCATCATACCAAGGTCCTTCATCTCAAATTCAGAAGCCAAATCACGCTTGCATTCAACAATAAGGCTTTCTGAACCGACGAGGAATAAGTCATCAACATATAGGACCAAAATCAGGTCTCGTAACCAACAATGTTGTAGTATAGGTTTGGATCAACAACACTCTTGCTGAAGCCCAAACTCATCAATTATTCATCAATCTTTTCATACCAAACACAAGGTGCCTGCTTTAGTCCATACATGGCTTTCTGCAACTTGCAGACATGAGAATCCTTCTCATGTATCATGAATCCATCTGGCTGCTCGATGTAAACTTCTTCCTCAATCTCACCATTGAGAAAGGCTGTCTTCACATCCATCTGATGTAGTCTCCAACCCATGGATGCTGCAAGAGTAATAATCGTACAGATGGAAGTGTATCGGGCAACATGAGCAAATGTCTCCTCATAATCTATTCCCTCCACCTGAGAGAATCCTCTAGCCACAAATCTCGCTTTGTACTTCTCGACACTTCCATCAGCTGCATGTTTGATCTTATAAATTCACTTGGAAGTCACTACAGACTTCCCTTTCAGTCTCGAAACAATATCCAACACATCATTTTTCATGATGGACTGATACTCTTCGGTCATGGCATCCTGCCAAACCTGCTGACTTGCTGATTCTCCATGACAAGAAGGCTCAGTATCAATGATGTGGCTCATAGCTAAAACATAGCTCGAAAATCTCTATGGTCTCTTGCTCTCTCGGAATGTACCACGAGGAGCTGCATGTCCCTCTGCCTCCTGCAGAGTCCGTCGAGCCCATGCAAGCCTCTTCTGGCCTACTACAATGTCTCTGGGAACATCAACTGGATCAACTGGATCTGTAATTGTTTCCCTTTGAACTGCTGAAGGGGGAGAAGGTACCGTCTCTTCCTTCTTCTCACTGCCATTCTCCATCTGAGATACTCTGGATCTTCAGAAGGCTATCTCTTCTGCAAAGGTGACATCTCTGCTAACCTCGATTTGTCTCTGACTAGGGATGTATATCCGATATGCCTTCGAAGATTCATTGTACCCCACAAATGTACCCTTTCTTCCTGAACGGTCTAGCTTGGTCCTCTTTCCCTTGGGTACATGAATGTATACTGGACACCCAAATATCCTGAAGTGTCCAACCTCAGGCTTCACTCCGGTGAAAGCTTCTTTGGGAGTCATGTTTTTTTCAGAGTCTTATGAGGACTCCTGTTCTGTACGTACATTGCTTTCATGGATGCTTTTGCCCACAGAATCATAGGTAGATTCTGATCATGTATCATTGCTTTGTTTGCCTCAACAATAGTTCTGTTCTTCTTCTCTGCAACCCCATTCTGCTGATGGTTATAAGGAACGATGTACTCCCTCTTGATCCCTGTCTCAACACAGAAAACACTGAAATCCCTGGAGGTGTACTCTCCTCCATTATCTGATCTTAACACCTTAATCCTCCTCCTGGTCATGTTCTCAACCTGAGCTTTAAACTCTTGAAATCTTGCAAGGACTCCATCCTTGGTCTTCAGGAAGTAAATCCACGTCTTCCGAGAGTGATCATCGATGAAGAGCATGTAGTACAAAAATCTGTTCAAGGAAGCAACAATCATGGGTCCACAAACATCTTGTATGTATCAAGTCCAGGAACCCCTTGGATCTATTGTCACTGCTAGAAAGGACCCCTGACATTCTTGCCAAGAGCACAACCTCTGCAAACACCATCATGCTCGATATGTATCTCTGGAAGGCTTGTTACCATCTTCCCTAGAGAGGGAAGGGCTCTATAATGTAAATGAGCAAGTCTCCTATGCCATAGCTCACTCAAGCTGATAGTATCATGTAACAAGGCCTAGATTGGTCGAACAATCAATCTGTCCAAACCGTTTTCTCGAACACCAATCACCCGGGAATAATCCATGTGTGAGTTCTTGTGCCATGCAAGAACTTTTCCTTCACAGAAGGTAACCTTGTAGCCTTTATCCTCTACGACAGAAACAGAGACAAGGTTCCTTTTCATTCCAGGTGCATATAGTACCTCACTTAATTGAAGAGGTATGTCAGAATCTAGTTTGAAAGAAGAAGTTCCAACTCCCTTCACAGTATATCTGTCATTGTCACCAAGCACAACATGCAGACGAGACTCTTTCTCTACAAGGTCTGTAAGATGTTCTCTATATCTAGTCATGTGTTTGGAAGCACCATTGTCAATCCACCAAATTTCACTATCAGTAGAAACGGTACCTGAGAGTGCTGAAATGAAGAAGAATGCTTCATCTTTTATGTCTTCATCCCTCTGAGGTGGTTCTGAATCAACATCGGCAGTGGAGGCATGTTGTCTTCCTTTCTTCCTGGTAGGACAATTTCTCGCAATTTGTCCGTGCTGGTCACATTTGAAACATTGAATCCTTGAAATGTCTTTTCTATGTTCATGACCTGAAATTGCTGAAGTTTTCTTGTCTTTGAATGCTTTGCTGAAACTTCTTCTATTTCTTCTTCCTCTCTTTGCACGAGAAGCAAGGGCTTGATTGTCATCATGATGGGAGTCTTGCAGTCCTCTGGCTATAAGTCTGGTTTCCTCCTGAGTGCAGTTTGTCCATAGCCAATCAAATTCAAGTAAATCTGCTCTTCCACTGATACTTTGAAGGAATGGTTCCCAATGTCTTGGAAGAGCATTGCGAGTAATCATGACAAGTTCTCTGTCTGATATTGTTTCTCCAATGGCACCTAGCTGATCTTTGATCTCTTAAATCTTCATGAAGAAGGTAGCAATGGTGTCAACTTTCGTCATCTTGATATTTTGAAGTTAGTGTTTCAATGTAAGAGCTCTGTTTGTGTTGTTTCTCTCAAATATCTTCTTCAATGCATCATACATTTCATAAGCTGTCTTTAGGGTAGAGATGCGAGGTAGTAGATGATCTGTTACTGAATAGATGATTATCTTCCTTACTTTGACATCGTTTGCCTTCCATTCAACCTTCTCTTCATTGGTAGCTGGTGCTGGTAGAGTCTTTTCTATCAATCTCAATAGGTCATCCTCTTCCAGAGTGATGTGTAATCTTGACTTCCAGGAGCTGAAGTTGCTTGTTCCATCAAGCCTATCTTCCACCAAAGTTTTGTTCCTCATGGTTTGCAAATTCTTCACAAACCCTAACGGCCAGGCTAGAAACCCTAGTGTTTTTCAAGAGGAGGTCTCTGGGGGGTTTATTGGACTTATGACTCCCAACAAGAAACCCTAGAGAGTCAAAGGAACCTCAACAAGCTGCAAAAATTCTCCAACGTGTGGCAAAAACCCTAAAACTGAAATTCTGCAGAAACCCTAGAAACCCTAGGGCTGAAAATCAAAACTTCTTTAATTTTTGATCTAAGAGTTGCAGGAGGCGCACTGGTCTAGGCCGTACCTGGCTATGCAAAATTTAGGCCAAACGTTCAAGGGAAAAGTGCTAAAACTAGCTCGACAAGGAAAATGGATGGGGCCGTTTTTGCACTTGCAGCAAGAGGGTGACGGCTAGCTCTGAATAGCTTGTGCAATGGCTTTTCAGGAACACTGCTTTGATACCATGTTGAATTTTTAATCCTTAGCTCAAGCACATGTAGTTTCTTTCAATTTAACATTAACTTGAACCATAAACAATGCACCAATACAATATACAATAGTTGTAGTAACCAAGATCACAAGAAGAATAACCATGCACAAGAACACAAGAAGTTATCTTGGGAAAACCCTTCTCAATCAAGGGAAAAACCGAACAATCCTTTGCTATAGAGTCAAGAGAAGATCACCCTTCACCACAAACCCTAGTGCACACAAGAGGGTGCTCTATGACCAAGAAAGATGGCACCTAAGAGAAATGCGCACTTCGGCCCTACAAGTAGGCGTTCAGATAATGAACCAATGAAGAGTGAGTGATCCACAATGGGGATCAAATCTTATTTATACATGACCTAGCACAGCAATTGGATGTGTCTATTGGCACAATAGGGCCGACTTGTACAACTTATAAATATAATTAATCTTTACACAATGTTAATTATCTTTTCATGGTGGGGCCAACTTGTACCCTTTACAATACAAATTAGGGTTACACAATAAATCTTACTCTTAGACAATATAGCAAGGATATCTCACATCCTCTAGTGCTCAACCACTAGGGACATGTCCACCTGTGCTCAACCACAGGGACATTACTCTCAACAGATCAACTCAACTAAGTCCATAGGAGTAACATTTGGAGAGCCATTTCAAGTTGACTCAACTAAGTCCATAGGGGTCCGACAAGAGATTATCTCAAGTCATCTCAACTCAGTCTAGAGGAGCACGACAAGAGACCACACACGTCATCTCAACTCAGTCCAAAGGAGTATGATACACCCATCACATAGGGTTTCTCACAGATCATCTCAACTAAGTTCAGAGGAGAACGACCTGGAGAATGTCTCATGAAGCTGCAATCATTAAGTGCTTCTCAATGTGTTTGGTACATTGATTCGAGAGCCACCGTATATGACCGATAAGCAGGAAGTGTTTTCAAAACATGCTTCCTGTGATAACAAGATCATTATTCTTGGTGATGATAGTTTTCATGAGGTACATGGAAGAGGTGAAGTACCCATGAGAGTTTGAGGAGATTGCATAAAAAATATATGGAATGACCTGTGTGTTCCTGGCTTAAGGACAAACTTGCTTTCTGTTAGTAAAATTACTGATGAAAACTATAGTATTGTGTTTGATAAGAAACAATGTTTGATTAAAGATCCTAACAACAACATCATTGCTAGAGGATTGCAGTGTGATGATATGTACAGGTTTGATGGTATTCCAAAGCTACAACAAGCTTTTATGACATGTTCTACTTCAGAAAGTCAATAATGGCATGAAAGATATGGTCATCTTAATTACTTTTATTAGAAGTTGCTTCATAAACATAATTTGGTGAGTGGTTTTCCTAACATTGAGGAAGATAAAGGTGTATTGAAGCATGTTTGGTAGGGAAGCAATATTGTTTCAAATTTGATAACAGCAAGATAGAGGTGTATGGGAAGCATGTCTGGTAGGGAAACAGCATTATTTCAAATTTGATAACAGCGAAACAAGGGCAACTCAAGCACTTGAATTAATTCATAGTGATGTTCGTGGTCCAATGAGAACCCAATCCCTTGGAGGTGCTAAGTACTTAGTAACATTCATCGATGATTTTTCAAGAAAAATATGGGTATATTTATGAATAACAAATCTGATGTATTTGCAATTTTTAAGCAATTCAAGGCTATGGTTGAAAATGAAAGTGGTTAGTGTATTAAGGTGTTCAAGAGTGATAGAGGAGGTGAGTATTAATTACATGCATTTTGGGAATTTTTTTATCATAGTATAGTTTAATAGGGACGTGGCCAAACTAGGCATTTCCTGCAACTTAGGTTTATATGACATGAGTATTGCCTGCTGCAGCGAAGTGGTTTTAATATTTCAATGAAATATAAGCAACCAAAGAGTTCATTTGTCAATATTCTTGAAAGTTGATGGTATCGAGATGGTAGAATAGTAATGATTGTAAGCTTGCAGTTAGTTAAGTTAATCATTTCAACAGTTATAAGATATAGTGATGATTCTCTGATCGGGTTGAGTTTGCCAGTACTAATTTGTTATCCTTGCATTTGGTACAGTAGTCTTTGATGTTTGGCTTTTTTTGTTTGAGCTTTTGAGGTAATGCTTGGATACTACTAATTCCTTTGCAATATGTATATTCTGGTTAGTTATTGGCATGTGTTTTTTGATGTTTTTGAGCATTGTGTGTGTGTGTTAGTTATTGGGATGAGTCCTTTTGATGTTTATCAGTATTACGATTTTTTCTTTTTGATGTTTATCAGTATTATAATCTTTTCTTGATAAGCCACCTTTTGTTATATCTGATATTTTCTATCTAAATGAGCAGGTATACGAAAAATAATGGGAGAAGTTGTCATGGAGCCTTCAGAGGAGAAGACAACAGGCTGTAGTGCTTTACTGTGGCACATTCTGAAGGGTCCATCATCAAAATTTCATTCGAGAGCAGAGCAAGCCCTTCGTCTTTTGTTGGATAGATCTACTTACTCTATTGCTACCAAGAAGTCTCATGGTATGCTCTCTTGGAATATGACTGATGGTTAAGATCTTAAGTTTTTTATTCTTAGCATTATACATTATGATTGGTTAATTTAATTCCTGCATGTATAATGATATGGATCGATTTTCGGAATCTTATGTTAAGTATTCCACTGTACTATTATGTTTCTAGTAGTACCTTTTTTAGAGCTGATAGACATTTACCGAGCCTATGTACTTGCATAATTTTGAAAATATATATGAACAGAGTAAGCTTTGGATCAAGACTGGTAGCCGTAGTTTGTATTTCCTGATTAACCTTTTGAATTGGATCTTCTGAAATGAGTAGGACATTACAGCTTTTTTTATTTTTTCATTTTTTTTATTTCCATATGCAGATCTGCATTTTTAAGGGCCGATTTTTGTGTTCTAAGAACTAATTTACACTGTTCACGAGGCATAATTTTATCTTTGTGTAAATATGCATTCTTGCTTGCTGTTTTGTGTGTTTTATTGCAGATTACATGAGGGATTTTGTATTTTATGACGAGTATTTTTTTCTATTTGGCAGCATTCTTTGGGCTCTAGGTCTTTACTTTGCTTCTAAATTGCATAGGGATTTCCCTTTGTATTCGCTCTTATTGTCAGTGAACACTAACCTGAAGTGTAGAGAGATTGTGTGAGGTGACATTGGCACCTTCCCTAGTCACCTTTGAACTCTTCTAGTTTCATGCATTAACACTTATAGTGGCAATATTTGGAATTGGATGGTTTTGAACAATAACAAGTGTCTCATGAATAGCGCGTGCGCGCACACACACATATATTTATTTATTTTATCTTTATCCTAAGGAAACCGTTGGAGTACTTCCCCATGATCCATGGATGGTAAATGGGGCAAACCATCAACCCTAATTACAGAGCCTAACCCCAAGGGGATCAAGAGAGTCGAACCTGTGACCTTCCCAACTTTGGGGGAAGAGATAGGAGGTCTTGTTAATGTTTATGCCATTTTATAGTTCTTTGCATTTCAATAGATAACAACAACATAAGAACAAGATCACTGAGAAATACACATTCACAAGAGACACATCATTTATCCTGGGAAACCCTCTAGGGGAAGAAAACCCAACAAAACTTCCTTATTATAAATTGCCAATACAATGCCAAGAGATAACTCAAACCAATACAAAAAGTCCTCTCCAAAAGATGCGCCACTCTTCTCCCTCTCTCCTTTGTCGGTAACAGATCAGAACTTGTCTCTCAAACTGAGCAAGTGAGTTATGTCCAAATGAGGCGCTAGCCTCCTTTATTTATACAAGTTCTGGCACGTGTGAAGTGTCTCTTCACTGGCAGGGCCGACTTCTTACTCTGGGTGGATAAACCCACCTTTATTATATTTCTGGGTCTCAATAATAACTGCTGGGGCCGACTTCTTATTCTGCCTATTACAATTGTCTGTTGACCAATCTGCAAAAGGGGATTTGGTCCTAATACAATAACCGACATGATCAATCCACAAC
>ML803024.1:2956-14526 GCA_009831015.1 Picea engelmannii
ATCCCGAGAAGATAAAACATTTATGGAAGGAGTATGGAGGGTGGTTGGGGAGTAAATGCATGAGGCGGTCGGGAGGAATAAGGGTGGAAAGAGGGGGATGTGCGCACCATTCGGAGGGGGGATGGATGCAGCGGACTGTTTTTTTGGCGGTGAGCAGCGATTTTGTGGGCACCTTGGTATTGTGTGGATTGTGGCATCTTGATCAGTTGAGCCACTACGTTGCTAGAGGCTTTGGGCACGGAGGGCTAGGATATCCGTAGATATCCTGGAGCTAGGTCGTTTTCCTAGTTGGCAGGGTGGACATTAGTTTTGGGCAGTTTTTCTGTGTTTGCAGCAGGACGGGACTGTGGAGAAGGTAGCAAGAAAGCAACAGCAAGGCATCTGGCACCGGGATTTAGCATCAGAGCCAGGTAACTTGTTAAAACTATGTATTTATTTCATTCTTCTATGAAACCGTTAATCTGGATAAATCTAAATTACTAATGTTGCTGTAACGAAAATCAATAGTATGCTATGAAGTAATGTTTTCAGTTATTAAATAAATTGTTTATGGAAATAAATACTGTTTAGTAATATTAGGATGTTACACATGCCAAATCTTCTTTAGACGAGAGTTCTGATTCAGAGGACTTAGATGATTCATATTCAGATTCAGAGTCAATATAGTCGGATGCAAAGTTAGATCATCCAGATGCAGTTGCAGAGCCATAGCAGAGGCCCAAGTGGGCACAAAATACTCTTCAGGATGCAGGGGATCTCGTCAATGATCCAACTGATACTAGGAGGACTCAATATCATTTCGAGGAGCCTCTTGTTGCACTCATTGCCACTGAACCATTGCCTTTGAGGCATATTTTCTTGGTTAAATCTTCATATCCACAGTCTTATGGCGAGGTTGCTAGAAATCCCTTTTGGGAATCCGTCATGTAGGAGGAGTACAACTCCCTCCTCGAGAACCAGACTTGGGATCTAGTTCCCCTTCTTTCTGGGAGGAAACTTGTCAGATTCATATGGGTCTACAGGAATAAGAGCACAATAGATGGAAAAATCAAAAGATACAAATTCAGGCTTGTTTCCAAAGGCTTTCATAAGGTTCATGGTATTGACTATGATGAGACCTTTGCTCCAGTAGCGAAGATGGATTCCATACAATTGGCACTTGCCATTGCGGAAGCCAAGGGATGGGAAGTCCATCAGATGGACGTGAAGAATGCATTTCTTCATGGTGATCTCTCTGAGGAGATCTACATGGAGCAGCCCCAGGGATTTATGCATGGCTCATCTTTTGTATGTCAACTGAAGAATTCACTTTATGGCATCAAGAAGGCTCCGAGGGCATGGTTTTCCAATATGGAATCCTACCTATTGTCACATAACTTTGTACGTTGTAAATCAGACCTGAATGTATACATGCTCAAGACGACTGATTCACTTCTAATTTTAGTTCTGTATGTCGATGATTTCCTGATCACCGGTTGCTCGACTTCAGTGATTGCTGCAGTCAAGAGGATTATTCATGATAGGTTTTTGATGAAGGACATGGGTCCGCTACACTTATTCCTTGGACTTGAGATCAGTCAGGATGCATCAAGAATCAAACTGTCTCAAGCCAAGTATGCACGAGATCTCCTTGAGAGATTTCACATGATAGACTGCAATTTTTCTCTGAATCCTTTCCTATCAGGAGTCAAACTTGAGGATGGAGGGGAGACTCCACTGGTTGACAACACACTGTACAGACAACTAGTGGGGAGATTTTTTTATCTCACACACTCCAGACCATACATCTCATATGCAGTTGGCACAGTTTCCAGGTTCATGCGGGAGCCACATGAGTTGCATTGGAAAGCTAGAAAGCGTATCCTTCGATATGTACAGGGAACCATCACCTTTTAGATTCATTATGCAGTAGACTCTACATTAGATCTCATTGGGTTTACTGATTCCAAATGAGTTGGTGATAGCATTGATCACAAGTCCACATATGGTTACTCACTCAGTCTTGGTTCCGGGCCTATCTGTTGGTCGAGAAAGAAGCAAGCTGCCATTTCTCTATCTTCACTCGAGGCAGAGTACAAAAGGGTAGTTAACATAACCATTTAGGCTATGTGGCTACAAAATTTTCTCACTGAGTTGGGCATTCAGTTTCATCGGTCGATCGTCATCTAGTGTGACAACCAGAGCACTTCGAAGTTTTGCAGAGATCCAGTTCAGAGGCAGCGGACTAGGAACATTGAGATCCACATGCAGTACATCTGGGACTTAGTACATGAGGGGATCATCGACTTACATTTTAGTCCTTCAGCAAAACAAACGACATACATTTTCACCAAGACCTTCACTAAGCAGAAATTCCATTGTCTGCGAGGTCGTCTTGGAGTGAAGGACATGATTTCCTAGCAACTGTATATATTCTTTTTACATACATTGTACCTTGAGGGGGGGTTTTTCCCATGAGGTTTTCCCTCTTTCCTCACTTTATTTTCAGTGTATCTTTTGTACTTGGGTACCTAACATGGCCTCATTGCTGGGACCCAATCTTTATTTTCACCATAGTGATGTTCAGGGGGGGTGTTGGAGTTACTTCACACACACCTAGGATTTATTTTTCCTAAGTTTATTCCTTTTTTATTAGTTATAATTAGTCATTATCCAGTCTCCTATATTTTAGGGGAGAATATTCCACCTCGATAATATTCTCTTTCAGTTGACACTTCAGTTTGACTAGTTGAGTTGAGTTTAGATGTTGCATTGGGATCATCACCATGCTAATTCGACCTTGACTTGGTATCATCACCAGAGTGGTGCATTAGCCTTGATTCCATGATTTATATCCTCAGTACTCTCTGTTCAGTCAGTTAATTGAAGACTAGATGACAAGTTAACTCAACTAGGTGGCAGTTCACTCCCGTAACTTCCTGAGAGACTAGAATAGGTGGCAGTTCACTCCCATAACTACTGGTGTGTGTCCAAATCACTCTAGACCACCACTATGGCGCATTGGTTCACCTTAATTCGAACTCATTGATTTATACATAGTATATCATGTGTAAATTATTCATTATTCACAACGGTTAATGAGAATTCTTCCATTCTTTCTCTCCTTCTTCTTCCTTCTCCAATTCTCTCTACAAATGTGTGTATCATTGTTTAGCTAGATCTATTATGTGCAGGTTCAACACATTTACATACAATAGTTGTAGTTGTTATCACTCCAAGAAACTCTTTGGGGTTGTAGGCCAAATATGCTTGGTAACTCAAGAATATGGTAAATTTGGTATGCTTGGAACAATGGGATAACTCAGTGACTAATGAAATGGACAACTCATCATACATTCAAATAAGACAGTGCTTTTAGAAATCAATAATCAGACAACATAGTTTGAACAGGGGATGAAGAATACTAATCTTGATAACCAAATACAACTAGGTGTAGGGTCAATACACGATAGCAAGAAGTCCTTCAATTCAAGTTTATGAGCTTAATAAAGAGATGACAGTCTTTAGAAGCTAAGACAAACTGAAGTAAAGTACAGAAAGAGAAGATGCATGAGAAATTCTGATATTGAAGACAAAAGAAGACTGTGATTCTATTATCAAATAAGAGTCTATAACAGTAGCAAAATGTATCCAAGATTGAACCTCGATCTCTTAAAAATATAGGCATTTATAGCCTTTACAATCAATTTTTAGATCCTAAAAGAATGGCTCAGATATGCTAAAGATAGAAAGTCAAAACTGATTTACAAAATATAAGGAATGATCCTCAAAATGAGGTCAATTCCACATTTCATGGTCTTCAGATGATGTATAATCCCTGTGCAGTGCAGATAAGCCTTCCAAGGTTTTTTGATGACTCTTGAGAAAGATGAAATTTGAATTTGCTAATTTTGGAAAAAACCCTGATTTGTTGCCTCCAAAATAGGTGTCAAAACCAACTTGAATACCTTTTCTAACCCTTTTACATCAAAATTGGATCTTAGATCTGACTCTATAATTCAACATCTATCCATTAAAAGAGTTTTTGAGAGATTTAGATTAGTAAAACTTTGATTTGGGCAAAAAATCACCTTCGCTGACCAGTCTCAGGTTTCACCAGCTATTTCGCCTTAAGCTTTGCTAGTTAGCTGGTGAAAGCTCTGCTTTTCATCAACTAAATGGTTATAATTCCACCTTCTAAGCTGGTGAAAGTTCTGTTTTGGTCAAGAAGGAAACCTTTCATGATCAAATCAAATTAATTGTTTGCATTAACGATGCTGTGACCCATACCATCGTTGAGAAATTTCTTGATCTTTGATTCTGCTAAGTCACTTGTCTACAAAGCAGTAAGTTGGCTGATATTGCTGCTATCTAATTTATGGGTAAGATGGTTTAGTGTCCTTGCAACAATTTCTTTTCCACTTGGACTACCATAACCATATCAATGCAGGTACAACATCTTCACTTTCAACACATGCACGAATATCTTCAATGTGATTACAGAGGTTCCCAATAACAATTGCAGAGTCCTCTTTTGCTTTTGAAGCTCCAATCTCCAGAATCTGGACAAGAAGAGGTATACCACCTGCAGCAGTAATTGCCCATTTTCTTTCATTGTTTTCATTTGATAACATACAAATCAATGCTACTGCACATTCCTGTTGGTGTTAGAAAGGCCAAGAAGCGATATCAAGAGCTGAAATCCTTCCCTGCCTTGAGTGAATATATGTTAGCAAGAGGAACTCCCAACCATCAATAAACTTCCTCGTGGAATGAGATCAAACATCTGCCTCTAGTAAACTAGTGGAAGAAAGCGAGAATTTTACAATGACTGTGCCTTGATAACCATCTCTTGATTTCCAATACCCCCAATCAACCATCCTTTCTTTTTTCCAGTGAATGCATTGTGAATAATAACTAATGGTGGCCATAAAATAAGATCTTGATTGTTTTCCATTTCTTCAGGTTCTGAAAATGACTGGTATGATTCTTCATGATCTGGTGAAAAGGCATAGCTCGATCCCAATAGGACACATAATGCTTTATATAGTCCCAAGTGTTCTGATCGCAACACAGGATTTGGGGCCTTGTATGCATGCATAACAAGGCTGTGAGTATCCATAAAATCTTTGGATTGACTCATGATTTCCTGGACTGTCTATTTGTTGAATACAACATATCCAAATCCTGCAACAACAACCTGAAATATGCAGGATTTTTTTCCTTCCGATGCGTGATTTCTTTCTCTACAAAGCTGCTTCCTCATGGCCTTTCTCACATACGGCCTGATGCCTGTATTTATTTAAAGATCACAATTTAAAGTCGATTTGGTAGCATAATCCCATGTTCAGACATGAATTTTTTTGCATGAGCAAATCAACCAATTAACATTTTATTATCCTCTAAGAATTTGTATGTTGGAACCTCAAGGTTGTAAGGTGCAAGACCCTTCCTAATTCGGCCAGATATGTCATAATGAGATCCATGACAAGGAAAGAACCAACCTTCATAATCTCCAGCATTGGGCAAAGGAACACAAACAAGGTGGGTACAAACACCAACTACAACAAGCCACTGAACAGGAGAAGAATGCATCTATAATGTACAACTGATATCTAGCCATGATAAGGATATGGAACCTCCAGAGGGTCAACGACTCTGCCCTCTGTAATTTTGTTAATGTTGCATTCAAGAAATTTAATTCGCTTCATTTTGGGTCAAACTTCCAATGAAATCCCAACACTACAATAGTAATACCCTAGCAACGTCTGTATAATGCGTTCTGTAACACTGGCATCTGTGATCTCAAATGGGCAAACTTGGCCCTGTCAAAACTTTATGAAGAAAACCTGTTATTGACTTGGCTGAGCGCATGGCTATAATTTTGCAGTTTGAAAACAACCTGGACATGCAAGATTTGTTCAGCTATTGATGCGTGATCTCCTTTTTTGCTTAGCTACTCTCTGTAATCTTGGTCACTTGACATGTGTAATGATAGGCATCGACATCGATGCCTTAGACTTTACAATTTGACACCTTTACATTTGCAAACTGAACACTGGGATGAGCTTCTTTTTAGAGCACCTGCGCAACCCATTTTAATCTCGGCATCTGGAAGCCTGTAAATATTTTAAAAACAATGCAGGGAAAGTATCCCACATTCCTCGGGAGTTTAGGTGTTTCTAGTGTTACATACGCCAATCCATTAACTATAAAATCAATGAGACATATGGGAAAAGGCTTGGTGCTGCGCTTGGCTTGGCTTGTGGTTTGGTGCGCTAGGATTTCAATGTGGTGGCATCAACCCTAGACTTTGGTCTATGCAATAAATTTAGGACACTTAAAGCATACACCATATTTTGGTTAAAATAACAAAATAACAATATATATTTTTTATTTGCAAATCTAAGAGGCAATAAACTAGGGTTTTAGGCTCTAACAACAGGGCTTTGGGAATGCAAATTAGAGGGAAGAGTCATAGGAGTCTTTGGGAAAAAGAAATCAATGGGAACTTCTCAAAAATGTCTGGAAACAGTTGGAGATTGTGACATTGGTCAAAAATGGAAAATCTAGCCTAAATTGGATGAAAGCGCTAAAATTTACCATTTCATTTTGAGCGCTAACAGTAGTAACCAATATCACAAGAAGAATAACCATGCACAAGAACACAAAAAGTTATCCCAGGAAAACCCTTCTCAACCAAGGGAAAAACCCAACAATCCTTTTCTATAGATTCAAGAGAAGATCACCCTTTCACCACAAACCCTAGTGCACACAAGAGGGTGCTCTATGACTAAGAAAGATTGTGTAGGAGAGAAGTGCACACCAAATTACAACTCTCCAAGTATGCATTGAGTGAGAATGAGATATGATCCACAATGGATATCTAAATCTCCTACAAATACATGACCTAGCACATCAAATGGATGTGTCTATTGGCACAATAGGGTCGACTTGTACAACTCAAAAATATAATTAATATTTTACACAATATTAATTATCTTTACATGGTGGGGACGACTTGTACACTTCACAATACAAAATTTGGGTTTCACAATAATATTACTCTTAGAAAATATAGCAAGGATCACTCACACATCCTCTAGTGCTCTTCCATTAGGGACAAGTCCACATGTGCTCAACCACATGGACGTCACTCTCAATAGATCAACTCAACTAAATCTATAGGAGTACTATCTGGAGAGCCATCTCTAGTCGACACAACTAAGTCCATAGGAGTCCGACATGAGACCATCTCAAGTCATTTCAACTCAATCTAGAGGAGCACGACAAGAGACCACACATGCTATCTCAACTCAGTCCAGAGGAGTATGACTCACCTATCACATGGGAATTCTCACAGACCGTCTCAACGCATTCCAGAGGAGAACAACCTGGAGAATGTTTCATGAAGCTACAATCATCAACACTCCCTCTCAGCTAGGGAGGCATTCTCCACCAGGCCAAGTCTCTCACAAATGTACTTGAACTTCGTCCTGGAAAATGGTTTGGTGAAGACATCTACAACCCAATTGTGAGTAGAAATGTACTGCACATGTATTGATTTCCTCTGCAACATATCTATGATGTAATGGTATTTGATCTCAATGTGTTTTGATTTATCGTCAAACACAGGATTATCGGAGAGATTCACACAACTTTGGTTATCACAATGGATAATGGTGGAATCTATCTCATGTACAAATAAGTCTGGAAGGATATTTTGAAGCCACACTGCTTTGAAGATTGCCACACATAATGCAATGTACTTTTCTTCTACGGTACTCAAAGCCACAAAAGTTTGTTTCCTGCTGCACTAGGAAACCATGGTAGATCCCAAGGTAAAAAAACAACCAGAGTTTCTCTTTCGGTCCACTACACACCCTTCCCAATCTGCATCGACATATCCCTACAATATCATTTCTACATCGGAGGCATATCTCAGTCCATAACTAATTGTGCCTCGCAAATATCTCAACACATGCTTCGCTTCTACCCAGTGTGTCTGTCTCGACTGACTCATAAACTAACTGAGTATATTCACTAAATGGCATATATCATGCCTGGTGTTAACTAGATACATCAATGATCCAATCAACTATCTATAAATATGTGGATTAATCTCGCCTGAATCAGAAGAAGAATCGCTCACTTTCTTCTGATCCATCACCATCGGTGTAGGCATGGACTTGCAGTCTGTCATCCTGAATTTGTTCAATATCTCCACTATGTATTTCCCCTAAATCAGGAGAATATCATTAGTCCTCTGCCACACTTCTATTTCCAAGAAGTAGTGCATCATACCAAGGCCCTTCATCTCGAATTCAGAAGCCAATGCATGTTTGCATTCACTAATAAGGCTTTTTGAACCAATCAAGAATAAGTCATCAACATATAGGACCAAAATCAGGCACTCATCACCAACAATGTTGTAGTATAGGTTTGCATAAACAACACTCTTGTCGAATCCCAAAATCATCAAGTATCCATCAATATTCTCATACCATGCATGAGGTGCCTAGTTTAGTCCATACATGGATTTCTTCAACCTGCACACACAATAATCCTTCTCATGTATCATGAATACATCTAGCTACTCAATGTAAACTTCTTCCTCAATATCACCATTGATAAAGGATGTCTTCAAATCCATCTGATGTAGTCTCCAACCCATGGATTCTGCAAGGAAAATAATTTTACGGATGGAAGTGCATCGGGAAAGAGAAGAAAATGTCTCCTCATAATCTATTCCCTCCACTTGAGAGAATCCTCTAGCCACAAATATCACTTTGTACTTCTCGACACTTCCATCAGCTGCATGTTTGATATTATAGATCCACTTGGAAGTCACTACAGACTTCCCTTTCGGCCTCAGAACAATATCCCACACATCATTCTTCATGATGGACTGATACTCTTTGGTCATGGCATCTTTCCAAACCTGTTGAACTATTGCTTCTCCATGACAAGAAGGCTTAGTATCAATGATGTGTCTCATAGATGAAACATAACTCAAAAATATATGTAGTCTCTTTCTCTCTCAGAATGTACCATGAGGACCTGCATGTCCCTCTGCCTCTTGCAGAGTCTGTCGAGCCCATGCATGCCTCTTTTTTTCTAATGGAATGTCTCTAGGAAAATAAACTGGAGCTACGAGATCAACTGGATCTGTAACTGTCTCCCTCTGAACTACTGAAGGGGGAGAAGGTATTGTCTCTTCCTTCTTCTCACCGTCAATCTCCATCTGATATTCTTTGGATCTTCGGAAGGCTATCTCTTCCTCAAAGGTGACATCTCTTCTAACCTAGATTTTTTCGTGACCAGGGATGTAGATCCAGTATGCTTTCAAAGATTCACTGTACCCCATAAATGTACCCTTTATGCCTAAATGTTCTAGCTTGGTCCTCTTTTCCTTGGGTACATGAAAGTATACTGGACACCTAAATATCCTAAAGTGTCCAACCTCAGGATTCACTCTGGTGAAATCTTCTTCGGGAGTTGTGTTCTTCAGAATCTTATGAGGACTCATGTTCTGAATGTACACTGTTGTCATGGATGCCTATTCCCACAAAATCATAGGAATATTTTGATCATGTATCATTGCTTTGGTTTCCTAAACAATGGATTTGTTCTTCCTCTCTACAACCCCATTTTTTTGAGGGTTATAAGGAACAATGTACTCCCTCTTGATCCCTACCTCAATACATAAATCACTGAAATCCCTAGAGTTGTACTCTCCTCCATTATCTGATATCAACACCTTGATCTTCCTCCCGGTCAGGTTATTAACCTGAGCTTTAAGCTCTTGAAATATCACAAGGACTCCATCCTTGGTCTTCAAGAACTAAATCCACGTCTTCTGAGAGTGATGATCGATGAATATAACATAGTACAAATATCCGTTCAAGGAAGAAACAGTCATGGGTCCACAAACATATGTATTTATCAAGTCCAAGATCTTCTTAGATCTACTGTCACTAATCCAAAAGGACCCCTTGACATTATTTCCAAGAGCACAACCTCTGTAAACACCATCATGCTCGATATGTATCTATGGAAGGTATGTCACCATCTTCCCCAGAGGGGGAAGGGATCTATAATGCAAATGAGAAAATATCCTATGCCATAGCTCGCTCAAGTTGATAGTGTCATGTAACAAGGCCTGAATTGGTCGGACAATCAATCTTTACAATTTTTTTCTCGAACACCAATCACCTCGACATAATCCATGCATGAGTTCTTGTTCCATGAAATAAATTTTACTTTAGAGAAGGTAACCTTGTAGCCTTTATCCTCTAAGGCAGAAACAAAGACAAGGTTCCTTTTCATCCCAGGTACATATTGTACCCCACTTAATTGAAGAGGTATGTCAGAATCTAGTTGGAAAGAAGAAGTTACAACTCCATCCATAGTATATCTGGAATTATCACCCAGTACAAAATGCAGACGAGACTCTTGTTGGACAACTAAGAGGGGGGGTGAATTAGTTGTTACCGTGCTTAAACAATCATGCTTCTTTTAAAATCTTTACAAGGCACTCAATGATGATCACAATAATGTAGTGAAATAAACAAAGGCACATTCAACATCAGTCACATATATGAGAAAGACAAAGACAGATAGTTCCCGAGGAAACCCATACAGGGAAAAAAAAAACCTCCTTTTCTTTATATGATAAGTATTATCTACATTCTTTACATTATCATACATATGAGCACCAACTCATTGTGAGGCTACAACCTCTGTTTTTGCAAGCTGCAACTTGCTGAGAGCACCGACTCTCTGTTTTCTCTAGCACCCACTAGAAGGAAGCACCAACCCCCTGGTTTCTCTAGCACCAACTAGAAATAAGCACCAACTCCCTGGTTTCTCTAGCACCAACTAGAAGAAAGCACCAAATCCCTGTGTTCAAGCACCCACTTGAACCTTTGAGGACACCAGTCCTCCCTAGCACCTCCCAACCACCCTGAATAATAAATTCTTTGTTACTGAAACTCTACAGCGATATAAAATAATTCAATGGCTTACCAGCCCTGTTGTTGTTCTGTTACGCTACCCTGCTCTGTCTGCATTAGTGTCTTCTACACGCTATTTGCACTTTCTTTTCTTTAGCCTTTTATACTCTCTGCACCATATCCCTTTGATGCAACCTTCCTCTACCACACATCTCTACTCCTGTGCTCTGCCTTCTTTCTCACACTTGAATCCTCCACCATCACCACAACCCCAATCTCTTCTTTGTTCATCATTCTTATAGTACCTGTGCTCCTTGTGCATGCAATATTCGTAATGCCTCTGCATGCACACTCCGCGCCAAATTCCTCTGTAACTTGAGTGATCTGTCTGATCATCATCGTGACTCTTCGGCTTCCCTGGTCGTTTTCCACCATGCGTCCAACATCACTGGGTGTTCTGCTGAGATTTCTCAACCTCTCTGGCAGTTGAGACTCCTCATCTTCTTTGGCGTAGTAGAGCTTATGCCTTCCTAAGTTTGGGGCGCAAATGCACCTTTTGGATATGCAGCGAGAAAATCTGGATGGCCAGAATCTGTGCTCCCAGATCTACGGTCGGGATTGGATTCCGGAGCCCCC
>ML803024.1:14622-38199 GCA_009831015.1 Picea engelmannii
GGGGTCAGGAATGGTGGGGTATTGACGAAGGACCCCACTCCCGTTGTGTCACCTTTTGTATCGTTCTCTACCTGACCGTGCGACAAGGCTCGTTCCCTTTAGCCCCTCCTCGTCCTTCGACATCTGTCCATCTCCCGAGTAGTGTAAATCTGCTAACATCACACGTGGATTGACACGTGTTGAATACTTCCACGTGTCACTCTGATTCGTGACTTACATGTGCCTGAAATGTTGAATCAATCTGACACTTGTCATTACCTGGTTGTGCCACATGTTCCTAGTTGACGTGGTATGCTGACGTGAGTTGGGTCGATGGTCCAGATCACATCTTGATCTGACGGTTCAGATTCAGTCGGGATTTCACACATCGCGATTTCGACACTCTTTTCGTTCTGTGTTTTTGTCACTTCAAAGTCCCGATCCACGAAACTCTGTAATGGAGTCGTATCAATGGTCCAGATCACATCTTGATCTGACGGTTGCAATTACGTCGCGATTTCGCATATCATGATATCGGGATTCTTGATGTCAATATTCTTTGACATCTCCAACACTCGATCCTCGAAACCCCGAAATGGTCTTGGATCAACGGTTCAGATCAGACCTTGATTCAATGGCTGCGATTAAATCGCGATTTCGCAATTCTTGTTGCATTTTTTCTTTTCCCTCTCCATGTAGCGATTCGTGAAACTCCAATATGGAGTTGGATCAATGGTCCAGATCTGATATTGATTCAATGGCTGCGATTAAGTCACGATTTTGCATATCGCGAAATCGAGATTTCTGTGGATGATATTACTTGACATCTCCAACTCTCGATCCCTGAAACTCCGACATGGACTGGAATCAACAGTCCAGATTTAACCTTAATCTGATGGCTGAGATTAAATCGCGATTTCAGATATCGCAATTTCGAGAGGTTAGGGAACATTGTTCCTTTGACTCTCCAGTCAGCGAACTGACGATCTATCCCCACGTGTCCTGCCTGAAGATGGACGATCCTCCTTCTTTCGGGATTTTGTGAGCCCTATACTCCTTGCACTTTAAACAAAGTGCAGGTTCTCCTCGATCCAACGGTGGTCGGACCCTGCGCTTGGATCTAACGCCCGAGATCTATCCTCCATATCTGTGCGCTCCTCTTGTCTATATTGAGATCTGACGGTCATCGGGAATTTGGGATGGGATCCAATGATCACTGACGCTTCTCGTCCAAGCTTACGCATCCTCCTTACTTGGAAGAATTTCTAAGTGTCAAAGGCCTTGACCTTTGATTCGCTTGTGATCCTAAGTACGCTATCTCCCTTGAGCTTTAGTCACGAGTTAACCTCATCCCTGGTGCACATCTACATACTGCATTCGACTTTGCGCTAATTCCTCCTAAGCTTACGTTGTTCCTATTTTTCCATCGATGCACACTCTGATCCTGCCATCAATGACAAGTGCATACTGCCTATAAATCATGCCAACCATCCTTTGCAGTGTCTTCCCAAACTGCTTCTGATGCCCGTCTGTTACATTCTTCCTGTAGTGTCTTCCCAAACTGCTTCTGATGTCCGTCTGTTACATTCTTCCTATACTCATGCCATCTTCACTGTTGTACTTGCCATCAATGACAAGCATACACTACCTATTAAACATTTGCCAACAACTCTTTCTCTACAAGGTCTGTAAGATGTTCTCTATATCCAGTCATGTGTCTGGAAGCAACACTGTCAATCAACCAAATATAACTATCAGTAGGAACGGTACCTGAGAGTGTTGAAATGAAGAATAATGCTTCATCTTTTATGTATTCATATCTCTGATGTGGTTCTAAATCAACATAGACAGTGGATGCATGTTGTCTTCCTTTCTTCCTAGTAGGACAATCTCTCACAATGTGTCCATACTTGTCACATCTTAAACATTGAATATTTGAAACGTCTTTTCTATGTTCATGACCTGAAGCTGCTAGAGTTTTCTTGTCTTTGAATTCTTTGCCGAAACTTCTTCTATTTATTTTGCCTCTCTTTTTATGAGAAGCAAGGTCTTGATTATCATCATGATGGGATTCTTGCACACCTCTAGCTATAAATATGGTTTCCTCCTGAGTGCAGTCTACCCATAGACGATCAAACTGATCTAAGTCTTCTCTTCCACTAATACTTTGAATGAATGGTTCCCAATGTCTTGGAAGAACATTGAGATTAATCATGACAAGCTATCTGTCTGTGATGGTTTCTCCAATGGAACCTAACTGATCTCTGATCTCTAAAATCTTCATGAAGAAGGTAGCAATGGTGTCAACTTTCATCATCTTAAGATTTTGAAGTTGGTGTTTCAATGTGAGAGATTTGTTAGTGTTGTTTCTCTCAAACATCATATTCAGTGCATCATACATTTGATAAGTTTTCTTCAAGGTAGATATGGAAGGTAGTAGATGATCTCTTACTGAATAGATGATTATCTTCCTAGATTTGACATCGTCTGCCTTCCATTCAACCTTCTCTTCACCGGTTGTTGTTGTTGGTAGAGTCTTTTCTATCAATATCAATAGGTCATCCTCTTCCAGAGTGATTAGTAATATTGAATTCTAGGAGTTGAAGTTGCTTGATCCATCAATCTTATCTTCCACCAAAGTTTTGTTCTTCATGGCTTGCAAATTCTTCACAAACCCTAATGGATAGGATAGAAACCCTAGTGTTTTTCAAGAGGAGGTCTCTAGGGGTTTTTGGACTTATCAATGTCAATAAGAAACCCTAGAGAGTCAAAGGAACCTCAACAAGCTGCAAAATTACTCCAACGTTCTACAAAAATCCTAGAAACCAAATTCTGCAGAAACCTTAGAAACCCTAGGGCCGAAAATCAAAACTTCTTCGATTTTTTATATGAGATTTGAAGGTGGTGTGATGAACTAGGCTGTAATTTCCTGTGAAAAAATTAGGCCCAATGTTCAAGGGGAAAGTGATAAAACTAGTTTGACAAGGAAAATGGAAGGGGTCATTTTTACAGTTGCAGTAAGAAGGTGACGACTAGATTGGAATAACTTGTGCAATCGCTCTTCAGGAACACTGCTCTGATAACATGTTGAATTTTTAATGCTTACCTGAAGCACATGTAGTTTCTTTCAATTTAGCATGAACTTGAACCATACCTAATGCAACAATACAATATACAATAGTTGGAGTAACCAATATCACAAGAAGAATAACCATGCACAAGAACAAAAGAAGTTATCCTGGGAAAACCCTTCTCAACCAAGGGAAAAACCCAACAATCCTTTGCTATAGAGGCAAGAGAATATCACCCTTTCACCACAAACCCTAACACACACAAGAGGGTTCTCTATGACCAAGAAATATTGCACAGGAGAGGTGCGCACCAAATTACCGCTCTCCAAGTATGCTTTGAGTGAGAATGGGATATGATCCACAATGGGGATCTAACTCTCCTATAAATACATGACCTAGAACATAAAATGTATGTGTCTATTGGCACAATATGGCTGACCTGTACAACTCAAAAATATAATTAATCTTTTACATAATATTAATTATCTTTACATGGTGGGGTCGACCTTTACCCTTCACAATAATGTTACTCTTAGAAAATATATCAAGGATGTATCACACATCCTCTGGTGCTATGCCACTAGGGACAAGCCCACATGTTCTCAACCACAGGGACATCACTCTCAATAGATCAACTCAACTAAATTCATAGGAGTACTATCTAGAGAGCCATCTCTAGTCAACTCAACTAAGTCCATAAGAGTCTGATAGGAGACAATCTCAAGTCATCTCAACTCATTGCAGAGGATCATGGAAAGAGACCACACACGTCATCTCAACTTAGTCCAGAGGAGTATGACTCATCCATCACATGGGCATTCTCACAGATCGTCTCAACTCAGTCCATAGGAGAATGACCTGGAGAATGTCTCATGGAGTTGCAATGATCAACAACAATCATATTTTATTGAATACTTCATCCTTAATATCCTAATGTGATATAATATTTGATTTTTATGAAGGATAGAGATAACTAGTTCATCCCATGTGTTGCCATTTGTTGTACCTGCGACTACTCCCATTGAAATTTTCTATTTCAGTAAAATATAATGGCCCCCCCTACCAAAATTTCTATACAAACTATGGAGAGAAAGAGTATTTCCCCAGGTTTGAGAAATCTTATGTTATTTATATATGATGGTATTTTTCATTCATTCACCTTTGATCTCCTCTTTCATGTTATTCATTTTTACTGGCATTAAATTGTTTGAATAATTATTGGAATATTTACACCCCTACTCGTCCCCATTTTACTTTGAATTGATTTGTATCATCCTCTGTTCCAATCAGACTCACGCATGATGATCTACAATGTCCACTATATTTTCCTAAACAATAACCCGCAAGCCTATAATAATCTTTTTGTTCAACTTCTTTCCATTAGAAATATATTTCATCAAGCTCAAAGGTTTTTTCCAAAATCCAGAGCTGCAAGCATATCAAGCTTACCATTTTGGATTCATCCCATCATAAATTCCATTTGGAGTTGCTTTATGTTTTTCCCATACCCCGTTGTTGACGGGTATGAATGGTCTGGAAAGTAGGTAAGGGAGAATTCCCGATGGAAGGTCCCAATTAGACCTACTCTCGTTTGGGGTAGTGTTTCCCACAATTATATGGGCCTTGCTTCCACTCATAATTAAAAGAATAAAAGGGGAAAAACTTCAAACTGTCCCCCAAAAGTTATAAATAATCCTAAGGCTAATATAACTGTAATAAAACTAATACAATCTAACTAATTCTAACCTATCCAAGGAGAAAAAATAAAAGAATGAATACACCAGAAGATAACACCATCAGAACCAGAAATAGTTCAAGTATTATAATGATAAATGAAAACAACAATGCTAGAGATACATAGATAAATAGTTGCACCATACATCCATAACATCATTTTTGTACCCACAAGGAAACATGTGGCGACATAAACAAACCAAACATAGTGCATAAGTAGTTCATACAATAGAATCCTATCTACTCGAATAGAAGATAAATGCATAAAGAATAGTATCCAATACATCCATCCACATCATATATTTTTGAAATGCCTCCTCCTCTTTATTACTCATAAATAATAGTACCATATTTTGTTACAAAGGGGAAAAGTCTCTACTCTATCCTACGAGTTCCTTTTTAGTTCTCATGATTGTTTTTTTCCATTTTCCTTCTGTTTCTTATCTCACATTTTGAAAATGAACATGTCAGCGTTACAAAGAGAATCAAGTATTGCCCATGATATCACTAGAGGATAGAGTGAGGAGACTGTAGAGAGGGTTCATTATGTCAAGTGACCCAAATTCTCTTTGTTGAAATAATAAGCCTCATCATGATCCCATGGAAAAATAAGTTAATGAGAAAAGGGTGGGTGGTTGAACAATAAACTACCCCAATGAATGGAAGCATGGAGGGTCTGGATGAGGAGACATAAAATTTTCAGCCCGAAGTACCACAGAGGGCAGTTTCCTGCAGGCCCAGATTGACCTGATTTCCTTCTGACAAAAGGAAGAGGACAGGTCTAGAACCTTCCTGGGGAGGAAAAAGGCGTGCGAGAATACAAAGGAAGGAAGAAAAGAAGATACCACACTAGGAGGGGGTATGCGAACTGAATATGTAGAGAGAAAGAGGAAGAGCACGTGAGGCTCTTTGTCTGAGAAGAAGAAATGGAAGATTAAGTTGTTCTGGTTACTAGAGAGAACAAGAGAAAGTATCTTTGAGAATTTGTAGAAAATAGGACCTGAGTAGAAGGTCGCAAGCTTGATGCTGAGGGAGCATCTGATAAACCTTGCAGAGGCTGTGACAGAGAAAGAACCTCTGAGAAAATACAAAGGTTCCCTAGTGATATCATGGCTTGGAACAGGGGTGGACAGAGTGCAAAGAATGAATGCCTCTGAGACTAAAGTTGGGTGGAAAGGGAACACCCATAGTTAGTTGGTCGATGATCGACTGTAATAGATAAGTATTTCGTTTACCTTGTGCACTTGAAATGAAATGCATGATTTGAATGTATGTAATTGTGATTAATTGTGCCTCGCGTGAAATTAATGGTAACAATGCTTATTGTTCTTCTGTAAACTGTTGCATTTGAATGGTTGTAAGGTGACAATTTTGGCCTCTGGGTTGGTTCGAAAATCCTCAAGGTTTTTTTCCAAGGATAAACCTCATAGTTCTAGAGTCAGGGAAGACTCTACGGGACTGCTACAGTCCTGTTGATCCCTCAAAAATACCTTTCCGTGTTTTAGAACTTAATATCTGTGAATGGAAGGTGCTTCCTTTAAACCAGTTGTCCAAGAGACCATGATCTCATGCCCATGACTGTTATAACCCTAATTTGCACCATACAAGCTTACCTGGCAGCAGACCATCTCAAATTCCTTCTTTGCCAAAACACTGATGAACAACTCTTCTTAAAAACACTTTTTATAAAGGCCCACGCGCCCTGCTCTATTACTGCACGTGTGTACACGCTCGCTGACCCAAAATAGCCCGTGTGTACCTACAAAATCACGAAAAAAGGAAAGTTGCCGATGAAACACACAACTTTGGGTGAGTTAACTGAACCTTCCAGCCATGCATGGCCAAGGGTTCGCCCAAATACCTAGCTTCTTCTAGCCTATAAAAGAAGGGTTAGGGGTCCCATTTGGAAGAGGAGAATAAGAGTAAAGAAACTCTACCCAATTGCACATTCCCATTGTCCCAACCCTTTAGCCATCCTTGTGCAAAGAGAGATACAAAGCAAAGAAGTTGGAGGACATTTGAAGAGGATCCCAGGATCAGGTTCGCGGAGCAGTGGCCGATCTCGACATTGTAAGTTGATTCATTAAAGTTAATAATAAAGAAATGCTTTTCTCGTCCCACTATATGAGTTCTTCATAGTTTAGTGAATATATGTTTGAATCTCTAACCCATTAATCTGTAGAACAAATGCATGTAGAGTTTGTTGCTTGTTTTGTATGCAGGTCAATCTTGAGAGGATAGCGATCAAGCATGAAGAAGGATTGACATCGAACGTCTGGAACAAGGTATGTTCGTTTAACCATGTATTTGCTTAAAAGAAATGGGGATTAGGTTTGGGACAAAGGTAGAAAGTAGGATTCTTTTGGTCTTATCTGCATGCATAATATAACCCTAAGTGCTAGTTCATAGGGGGATTTACCACCACAACAGAATTGGAGACCATACTGGGGAGGTCTCAAGGGTTCCTGGGAATATTTTTGGGTATTTTTAAAAGACTGGTTTTCTTTCCTGTTTTTTGAAGTTTCTGCAAAGTCTAAGCTAACAAAGATTCTGGTCTTCCATACCAGCTATCTCTGTTTCTTTGCTTGACTGTAATTTTTTTTTCGAGACCCACAGAGGTACACGCGGCCTACATAAGGTCTGCACACGTGTACCTGTGCCCTACTTTCTTACAGCCCGTGTGTAAACACTAGCTGAAGAAGTAACAATAGCGTGTATGATTCCAGAAAATTTTTGAGGCAGTCATCCTCTTCCCTGTCAGAATCAGTCATTCTCAGGGGTTTTCTGGAACTCTTTCTAGTCTTGGTTGTTTGCAGTTTGTAGCTTAGGGTTCACCTCAAATTGGTTTGTTCTACGAATTTTTTTCCTTACATTGTTTTATTTTTTCTGTTAAAGAAAGTGTCTAAGCCTTCAAGAGATCCCGGTTTTCAGTATCAGTGGTCTCTTCCTGGTTTGGAATGTCTGTTTTTATTTGTTTCAAAGTTTTAGAGATACACACGGCCTGTATAAGGCTAGCACATGTGTACATGCCCTTTGTCTCTATACAACTCGCGTGCACACGCTTGTTGTTGAATTGTCAGTAGTGTGCTTGTGAAGGATAGTTTTTGTTGAGGGTGAGGTAGTCATCCTTTTCCTTGACAAGAGTTATACCTCTCAGGTTTTTTGAATCTCTGTCCTAGCAGTCAGTAGCTTAGGTTTGATCTCAGCCATAGCTTCCTTTTTTCATTTAAAAGTTTTCATCAATTTTTTTTTAGGGTTTTTAGACAAGTGTGAGAGTCCTTTTTTAAGTTGCTAGTGTGTGATTTCTTGAAGTGATTCTTTGCGATCTGCGATTAGGCGAAAAAAATTTCTTGGTTTTTGACTTGTTAATATTTTTCCTTTTTGCTTTGTGAGCATTCAAATAAAAACAAATCTTTCATTTCTTTGTTTGGTTGAAAAGTGTTGTTTTGCATTAGTAACCAGGGAAAAGTCTTTGCTTTCATAAGTTCTTGATAGTTTACTTAGATCGTAAGTAGCTCATAGTCGAGTGAAATCCTGCTTTGAGTTTGTTGTTTAAAAGATCTTAGAATTTTTTTTTAATTTTTTTTTTGAGAAGTTGTTGAAAATTTGTGTTAAGTGAAGGTTTTTGTTTCCAACTTTCTGTTCATTTTTACTTTCGTCTTTCAAACATCACTAGTTTCACTTTCATACCCTTTGACATAAGACAAGCCATAAAATTAACGCTAAATCTAAATTTCATTAGAATTTTATGTTTGTAGGGTTAACCAACTAGTTCAGGAGTAGGGCCTTGGATTAGGTTGGAGAGGAAACTCTTCAAGGCCATTAAAATCAAACATTGGAGTCTGATTTAAGGAGTGTCCAAGTCCAATATCGTGAAAGTTATCCGGGACCCTCCTCTAACACAGGGGATAAACACGAGGTCGCGTGTGGAAATGTAGCGGAGATAACCCCTCCAAAGTTGGACCAATCGTAGTGGAGAACACATATAGAGGGCTTGTCTTGGGATTCCATCAATTGCATTTTCCACGGAGCTTCGTGGGTCTCGAATCCGTTCGAGGTCCTCAGTTTTCTTCTGGACCACTTGCTCTCGATACCCTTGACAGGTTTCGGGCTGGATACCCTGCTCATTGTGGTCTACCCGATTTTCGACTGTACCCGCCTGGTGACTGTTCGTGCGTTGGCAACCTAGTTGCCTATCTTTTTTAGGGACATACACAGATGACTGCGGGGGTATACCATGGTACCTAGGACAAACATCGGGCCATGCTTTGCAGAGTATACCTGGAGGGTGCTTCTGTTTTCGAGTTTCACTTGCACCGGTAAGTTTCTCTAGTGTTGGTTGTTGTAACTGTTCTTCCAATTAATTTAGTGTTTTCCTGTCTTATCTTATAGGGAATTTTTTAGTGTGTGTTGTTTTTGAACGACTAGAATGCCCTAGAGTGTCTTTGATCTTCTCACATAGTGGAGGATCATGAGCTCCACCGGTCACGAAGGCTTCTTGACTTGCCGCCGGTTACACTGGAGCCACCCCTGCCACCACTAAGGCGAAAGCTAGACCAACAAGGGTCTTTTGAAGCGACCGGGTCACAAGAAATTGTGCCCGACCAACATCCAGAGGAATCGACCATCTTAGACCATGGAGTGAAAACTCTTGGTCTAGTTGAAACCACAACCACTGATCTTTCAACACCCACCATCGTACCGATTCATCCTTACGAGTGCCAGACAGTGTCACACGCAACAATGGAAACAAATGCTGTTACTCCTTCTGGGAATTCTTCAATTCCCACTATGGTTGTCACCATGGGAGAGTTTCCACCTCCTAACCCACCGTCACTGGTCCGATCCATCATGGTCTCGACCGCCTCTACATCACACAGTGGTCCGATCCCATCTTTGGCGGCGGCCACAACCCCTTTCACACCAAGTGCGACAGGCCCTCCATTCTCATACAAGATGCCTAGTACTTTCCTACTCCACTTCACAGACTTCAGGTCTAGGGTCAGGGAGCTCTAACGCTCCTCTGCAAGGACACATGAGGGGCAATCCTTCTCCTTTTAATGCTTTCCCTTACGGGGGAGGTCATATACCTCCTTCGTCCCCTTCACTCAATGGCATGCATCAGCAATCCGCCGGGACACCTACACACCATAGTTTATTTGGAGCGGGGAGTCAAGGACCACCTTCGCATACTATGCCAGTAGGCTCGACACCATTTTATTTGTTCGGTGTGTTTGGTAACAATGCCTTCTCGTCAGCTACTTTCCCAACTGGGGGCAACCCCAGTTTCAGACAACCTATTCCTATGTAGGGTACTATTCCTG
This sequence comes from Picea engelmannii, assembly GCA_009831015.1. Lineage (NCBI taxonomy): Eukaryota > Viridiplantae > Streptophyta > Pinopsida > Pinales > Pinaceae > Picea > Picea engelmannii. The sequence continues at coordinate 24,731 of ML803024.1, forward strand.
CACAAGGGGAACACCCAAGAACTTCTTCCACATCAGGGCCTTGGAATTCTTGTCAGGGATTCGTTCCCTCATCAGGAATGCTGATCTAGGGTAATTATTTTCACAATCAATGGAACCCCGGACAAAGCACTATGCCTATCCCCATGGGACCGACATGGGGCAATCCTTCCCAAAGTCCTTCGAATGTAATGCATGTCCAACCATCTATGTCCTATTTTGGAAATTAGCCGATGATGTCTTCTCACATGTAAAATCCATACACTATCCATGGCCATGGTTTTTACCAGAACCCAGGCCAGTACCCAAACTTTTCCTGGCAACCTGATGTCAGCCAAACTCCAGGCCCCTTTTTCCCAGGTTATCACCAACAACCCAAACTACCCTTCCTGGAAACCTTGCATTTGCCAGACTTGACAAGGTTATTGAATGACCCTATCTGTCATGATCCGCGTTGGCCTCCTATGCCAACGAAATTGCCTTCGGACATCCCAAAGTTCGAATCGAAGCCTAACGAAGATCCAGGAGATCATGTGACTACCTTCCATATTTGGTGCTCATCTAACTCATTGAAAGACGACTCCGTACAATTGCGATTGTTTCAACGTACTCTCATTGGGAGTGCCGCGAAATGGTACATTGAGCTCGATCGCTCAAGATACTCTTCCTTCGACGAACTAGCGATGGCTTTCCTAAATCATTTCCAGTTACCTGTGAGATATGATGCTGGCACCAAATTGTTGGCCAATTTCTCACAAACAAAAGCATACCATATCTCTGATCACATCTGAGAATGGAGACGCCGAACGAGTTTAATTAAGGTACCAGTCCCACTAGCATTCCTGCTCGAGTGGTTCCTTAAGTCTTTGGTCCCACATTTATCCAAAGACGTCGCGACGTCGAGAGTATTTTCCAAAGAAGACGCCATCATGAGAGCTGAACAACTTGAGCTAATCTATTCTCAGTCCAGTTTATTATACGAGATCTTTCCCGATGCACCACGCTCAATACTTGATAAAACTAGACAGAGAGCTGGACCACATGCCGATGGTATTTTTGGTTTAGTACAAACAAAGCCCGCTGAGAAATTGATGAAGCAGTTGTCTATACAACACACAGCGGCCAGCCAAACAATTGCTTTGGCTGCTCCCCCTACCAAAACGTTGGATGTACACAGTGCAATCGACTAATCCAAAGGTTGCCTAGTAGCCTGAAGAAAAGAAAAACCAACGAAATAAGGGTAAGGGGGATAAGAAACCCAGTGATAATGCTAGTGGGGGAAACACTGAAAAATGGAAGGCGAGGTATCTGTGCAACCTGTGTACGAAAGACCACTCGACCCACCTATGTCCTCGGCTTGCAGAGGCCCAAAAGTTTGTGACACAGCAACAACCGGTGGTGTTAACAAATCCATTTCAACATGGACAAAACCTTACCCAAGCCTCTACAAATGCGGAAGGGGGCAGTCAAGGACCCTCTCTGTATTTGAACAACCCCGCATCCGCGAATGTATATATGGTGAAGGGTGATGCTTTTATATCGACTAGAGCACATGACTATAGTAAACCAAGCACTTTTGAGAAGGGCAAAGAAGCCGAATTCCCATATCTTCCTCTACAGATTGAGAAGACGTTGGGTGAAACAATGACACACATCCCCAAAGGCGCGTTCAAAAAAGATTCTCACAACCCAAACGCAAGGGCCGCCCAGAACTATTCTGTGGTGGAAGATTTATCACAAACCCCTTGTGCGATGTCCGCTTTGGAGGTCCTCCAAAGCTTCCCTTCCCAGAGGAAATCCTTGTTAACCACTTTAGGATCTACCGAGACTTGTAATCCGGGTACAATCATGCTGGATACAACCGAATTAAAACCTCATCTACCTTACAACGTAGAATTTCAGATAGTAGTGGCTTATCCCACAAAAACTTTTACTCGGAATATCTTCCACACAGTGGTTGATGAGGGCACCTTGACATGTGTTATGTCGTTGGCATGTTGGAAGGCCATTGGCCAGCCCGTTTTGTCTCCGTCACCTACTCTCCTCACTGCTTTCGACGGTCGTTTGTTCCGACCACATGGTATCATTCCCTCTTTCCCCGTGCAGTTAGGAGGGAAGACCGTGTGTGTCGAGGTAGAAGTAGTCGACACACCCCTCGACTATAACCTCTTGTTAGCGAGGAGTTGGACTTATGCCATGCAAGCTATGGTTGCTACAATTTTCCGGGTCTTGTTGTTTCCACACGAGGGACGGATTGTGACCATCGATCAATTGTCTTTCTCCAGACCTGACCCTTCATTGGGGGAATCCACAGTCCTGATGATTGATCATCCTCAACCAGGCATGGTCAACGTAGGGGTTGGTTTGTGCCCATCATTGATGGGTACCTTTGATTACTCGCCCCCTCAAGGTGATATCAAGTTTATATCCAGTCACCATAAGGTTGAGATTTTTCAAGTTTCGTCATTCCGCATGACTTACTTCAACGATCCATGGATACTTCCTTCCCCATCGGCCATGATGGAGGGGACAGGGCATCCGGGCATGTCCATGCCCTTATCTGTAGCTGAAGTAGCATACTCTTTAGTCCAACAAGCTTCAGCCAACCCCGATCCAACTCCTGCACAAGAGTTTGATCCGCTTCTAGAGCCTATTTGGGCTCAAGGGTCTCTCGCTAACACCGATTCGTTAGACTTAGTCTTTCCCTCTAATGAAGCAGTAATTGAAGCAATGACTAGTCTGGAAAAACCTTGGGATGATCTTCATCATAGATCATGCTTTCTCCTAGAGTTAAGTAGAATTGAGGCCGGAGAATTCACCTTGACTATGACTAGAGATAAGTCTTATCTTATTAATCCCTTAGCCACACATGAGGTCTACGCTGAGGGTAATATGGAAATCATTGCTAAAACCATACTGATAAATATCTCCAGAACCCCTAGCATCGTAGACAATGTTTTCGTCGGAGCATATTGCTCCCCCGAGGAGATACCTGGCATCAACCCACAAAGTATCAATCATGAGCTAACTTTGTTGTTTTTCAAGCTCGCTTTGAGATCCGAAAGAAACATCCGATGAGAGTGCATTTATGCTTTTCGATCTCGTCCAGATTAACTGAGAAAACTAGCCTTTGCGGGTCTTCTTTTAAGCCCTTTTCAGACCCTCTAAACATGAAAATATTGTCGAGCGATCTTGTGGCCTTTCACACTCGTTAAACTAAAATTTGAAGTCGCGTTTGTCTGATGACAATTTACCCCTTTTTCGGTTCGAACGGTCAACTATATGAACAAAGGTATACTCTATGGAACTTTAGTTCTCTAGAAGAGTACTCTCAGGTATCATTTTATCCCTTTTTCAGGCCCGAGGGACTAAATTTACAAAAAATGAACCCCCACGGAGTCCATAGTTAAGCTCTTTTCAGACTCCCTAAAATTGAAAAGATCACCGAGTGACCTTATTCTTTCACACTCGTTAAACTGGTCCAGAAGAACATTCCTGACGGAGTCCATAGTTAATCTTTTTTCAAACTCCTTAAAAATGAAAAAATGGCCGAGTGATCTTGTCTTTCTCACACTCGTTAAAATGGTTTTGAATAGACGTCTTGTCGGTGCTAGTTTACCACTTTTTCGAACTGACTAGGCTATCTTCGAAAAAGGTACCCCAATGGAGTCTCCTTTTGCATTTTTCAGACTCTCTAAATATGAAAAACCACCGAGCTTACCTTCTCTGGGATCGTTAAACTTACATCGAAGGATGTTACCATTGTGTGTTTTGTTAACCGCGTTTGCATACCTGCCTCTTTGGTCTAAATGCTGGCTCCATGTTGCTCCCAACTGAACCATCTGAAGCATACCTTATACGCAAGCCTTGTAGCACGTTGCCTCTGCGTCTTAACACCCTTGGCCCTCGGAGGATTTTTCCCGAGTATCATTATTCTGAACATCAGTCTTGTCCTTGCGCCTTGAACTTGTATGTTTGTAACACTCGTTCCTCCATTGTAAAGTAACATTCTGTTATTCTTTTTTCCAAAATCATTGAAAAAGACAAAAAAATCAAATATAGCCCAAAAAGAGGAAGGGCAAATTATTTTCTTTATTGGCAGCACAATAAGTCGCCCTTGGATAAAGCACACTTGTCCGTTTGTTCGCCAAACTTTGGGATTTAATACAACCTTAGGAAGTTGTTCTCACTACATAGAGCTATGTCCTCTTCCGTTTGGTTATTCTTCCAAACATATGGAGAGTTTGTGTTGCCTCCTGCCTCATGAACTTATGATTAATGCCATGCTGCCTAAGTCTCATCATTCATCGTGCTATTGTCCAAGGGAATTTTTTATCAAGCCTGAGTTGGCCCCTCTGTAGTTTGTCTCTTGCCCTCATACCCGACCATCCTGAACATCCAATCAAGCCTTTGTTCGAAATCAATGAAGCCTTCAGTCTGATCATCAAGATTCTCTAGTCCATGACCAATGAGTCATCAAAGACCTCTGGGTAGTGAATTCGTACACTCATATTACACTCCTACTCGATTTTTGAAGATTTTGAAGTTGTTGCTCGAGCTCTGAAGACCTCATCTCCAGCCATCAGGCCTTATCAACTTCTAAGAAGATGGATACTCTACATGTATATCTTTTTGATTTCGAGATGTAGCTCTGCTGTGTATTGTTCGCGGCTACACTTTATATATTTATATGACATGGATCTACAATGTATTTGATTGGTAGCCATGCATTTATTCTATCATGAGCATGGGTATGCCCACCTCGGTGAGACAATTTTTATTTTTGCAAACGACGCCTCCTGATCTCTGGTTCTTGGGCTCACTTGTTCGGCACATCAATAAAGATTGGTAATGTATTTCGGCCATCAAATGCTCTTCTGACCTCACACATTAGGGGGCATCTGTTATAACCCTAATTTGCACCATACAAGCTTACCTGACAACTGGCCATCTCAAATTCCTTCTTTGCCAAAAGATTGCTGAACAACTCTTCTTAAAAACACTTTTTATAAAGGCCCACGTGCCCTGCTCTATTACTGCACATGTGTACACACTTGCTGACCCAAAACAGCCCGTGTGTACCTACAAAAGCATGAAAAAGGGAAAGTTGCCGATAAAACACACAGCTTTGGGTGAGTTAACTGAACTTTCCGACCATGCATGGTCGAGGGTTCGCCCAAATACCTAGCTTCTTCTAGCCTATAAAAGAAGGGTTAGGGGTCCCATTTGGAAAAGGAGAATAAGAGTAAAGAAACTCTACCCAATTTCACATTCCCATTGTCTCAACCCTTTAGCCATCCTTGTGCAAAGAGAGATACAAAGCAAAGAAGTTGGAGGACATTTGAAGAGGAGCCCAGGATCAGGTTCGCAGAGTAGTGGCTGGTCTCGACATTGTAAGTTGATTCATTAAATTTAATAATAAAGAAATGCTTTTCCCTTCCCACTATATGAGTTCTTCATAGTTTAGTGAATATATGTTTGAATCTCTAACCCATTAATCTGTAGAACAAATGCATGTAGAGTTTGTTGCTTGTTTTGTATGCAGGTCAGTCTTGAGAGGATAGCTGCCAACAAGCGATCAAGCGTGAAGAAGGATCGACATCGAACGTCTGGAACAAGGTATGTTCGTTTAACCATGTATTTGCTTAAAGAAATGGGGATTAGGTCTGGGACGAAGGTAGAAAGTAGGATTCTTTCAGTCTTATCTGCATGCATAATATAACCCTAAGTGCTAGTCCATAGGGGGATTTCCCACCACAACAACGACCTTAACTGAATCAAGGGAACGTGCATATCACATTGAGAGCACGTGGGGCTCCACGTTTCAAGCAATGGTGATGTCATGTTTGGTGGCCACGTGACATAGTAAAGAGATGTCGGTGACCTGAGGCATGTGCCATGCATCTTTCCATTGTTTTGGGTTGACAGGTGTCCCTCTAGGACTGACCTAACACTAAGACAAATGGACCTTTGAGCTAGAGTTGTGATCCATTGATCTGGGGAGTCCATTGAGAACCTCTCCCAACCATCCAATCAACTAGTGGAAGGATAACGTGTACCACTCCGACGAAGTACTACTTTAGGAGAGCAAGGGTGTTAAACAGTTAGAACCTCTGAACGCTGAACTCGTGAAGTAACATAGACCGTTGATTCGAGGATTCTCTGGGATATCTCTCCACCATTGGATCTAGACCATGGTCATTTCGATGTTGACCTACTATGGGGAAAAATGAGTGTTAAATGGGTGGAACCCTTGAACGCCGAATTCATGAAGCAACAAAGGTCGTGGATATGGGGATCTACATGGACTTGTCTCGAATGTGGGATAAAATTTATTGGGAGGTTGTCGATAAGAGTTTGGACTTCGGGGCTCCATGCAATTTTGGAGGTAGGAGGGGTTGGAGGCTTCCAAAGGCTATCCCTTTGGAGTGATGTGGCACGCTGAAATCACCTAGGGTGATGTGGACCCATGCTCGACATGCCATGTGTCACCTTGATTCATGATTTTTATAGACCTCATATGCCAATTGGAACGTGACACATGTCTTCCATTAATAGGGCCACACATCATCTCTTCCTTTTGCCACATGTCACCCCCTTGTGTGCGGTTGTTTGACCTAATGGCTAATAGGAACCTGGGAGTTCAGGAGTTAGGAACTCCGAGAAACATAGGTTGTTAGAGCGTATGCTCCAAAAGGGTCGAAGGCCAGAGCTACGTGGCAGAACCTCAAGAGTTCTAAACTCCACAAGGTTTAGGATGATATAATGTATTCTCCAAAATGGTCGAAGGTCGGAGATACGTGGTAGGACCTTGTTTGGGAGTCTTATGGGTATGTTCATAACAACACAATGAGGAACCTCACCGAAGTTCAGAGCCACGTGGTAGGATTCTGGGACTTTGGGACTCTGAGAATGGTTCAGACATGGATATGAAGGACAAAGGGTTGAAGGCCCGGTGATCATGAACACATGGGGAACATCCCTTGTATCCACCTCTCCAGTGGCCATGTCATTGCTAAGGGATGACAACCATGGTCAATTCTATTCCAGGTGGAATGGTACGAATGAGGCAAATCGACGCGGGTGCCACGTGGCCTTTTACCAATGATGCCTGAAGATATTCGAAAGGGCATAACTTCTAATCCAGAGATCGTATTTGAGCATGGTAACACTCGTTGGAAAGCTCTTGACGAGTAGAAGGTGATGGAGATCTCGGGAAGAGGATTCAAGATGATGGAGGATAGATGAATTTTTATGCCCCGTCCCTTAAAAAGGTACTTACGGGGTTGGGTGTGTTGCATTAATCGTTGGTTCCTTGGCCTTTTTGTTGTTGTTGGAACCTTTCACAATTTCTAGGTCTTATTGCGATTCTTCAACAATAATACACTTTCTTTTCTTATCAAGTAAACATGAAAAATTGGCAAGAGTTAAGATATATCATGATACCCCATGAACAGTATGATCAAAACATAAATTTACATGGTGTTTTTCATCTCCTAAATGGTAGTATTCACCATTAAAATCATACATGGTTGACTAAAAATATGATTAAATAATGGAGACAAATTTTCTCTTTCACATGGGATAGTTGGTTCTTGGAAATCTTTCTATTGAAACAACTGAAACTCATAATTCTTCTCAAGAATTTATTACCACTTGGGTTGATCATCACAATCGAGTGGCCCTTGAGAATGTTAAAAATCATTCTCTCTTTCATCCTTTTATTCATCTAGCTATTCTTGGAATAAATTCATAGTTTTTCACTAAGAAAGGATTTTTCATTTGGGCTTAGTGTTAAGAGAATCTAGAAATACAAATTGTAAATATTGAGGCCTCTTGGTATTTTTTCCTCCTTTGGTTTTAAAATAACCCTTTTTTATTCTCCTTCTTACTATAATTTAAACAAGTGGACAAGCAAGGAGAATCATCAAAGACCTCATGAATATGTCCTTGTTTCACACCATTGGCGTATTCTTCTACTCATTGTTATATCCAAGGAAAATAAAAAGAGTATGGACTCGTGCTAGAGTTGCAATCAAATTCACATACCATTCAAAATAAATATGTTTCAAGTTCTTACGGCTCTTCTTGACAAAAAATCATCATGTAAGTCATAAAAAAGTATAGGTTCTTTATTATCAATGGTAGAAAAAGAAGTATCAATACCTTGAAGGAACTCATGTCCATCTTCAAGAAAGAAAATCGCCTCAATGTCTACTAATTCATGTTCAAAAGTATCAACAACTTCAGGGCTAGGATGTAGAGATTTTTTTATTTTCTACAAATGTTTGTATTTCTTCCATAAATAACAACATATAACCATTTATCTCATGAAGCATCTATCATGTATTATATTCCTAAACTTTAAAAGTAGAAGAAGATGATGTAGCTTCATCTTCTTACTCCACCATGTCTACATCATAGTGTCTATTTTGAGGAAAGGATCTTGGGATATTAATAGGTGAAAGTGAGAGTTCATAAGAACCTTAATACAAATAATCAAAAGGGTTTCCATCTTCAAGAATATCATCATCCCACAAAAAGTAGGATGGATATGTAGCATAATGATTTTATTCAAATTGTTGAATCTCCTTTCCCGAGAAAATGGATTTGATCCTTATTTTCATTCATAATCTAGCTTGTATCTTAATCCTACATTTAATTCCTAAGAAACTTAATTTTAGTTATCATCTCCTCACACCAATTTGCTATATCCTCATATTTTTCGAGACTTGTATTCCATTTTTAGTTGGTTGAGATCCCAATGATTTTGGAGTCACCATGTGAGAATTATTTTCCTTACTACTATATTTTGTTCCTGCCTCAAGTCATAGAGCATTGTATTCAATAGGAATATGGATTAATTCCATCATGGACTTGCCAAAGAAGATTTATTTGCCTTCTATAAAAAAACTTGTCATGGGATTAGAATAATCATTCTTTCCCTTCATACCATTTCATGAGTATTTTCCTCATCCAATGGTGAAAATATTTCCCCATAAATAATTCCATATGAAATATTGCCCCTCAGGATGTTCCCCTTGGGAGAGGAATGATGCAAGGCATCCACAATCCACTTTAGGCCCTAAGTTTTCCAAGGGATAAAAGGGGTTAACCCTAATTTAACATTAAAAGGCACTACCCAATGTCTCTTCAACAATGCCTTTGCAACTTTTCATCTTTAACTTGAATTTTTTCCATATGTAAGAGGAAAATAGGAATGGCATAAAACCATAGAGCTTATGAAGTCACATGATTTCCATCCTTATGAATGGAAATAATGAAAGAAAACATAGATTTAAAATCATGTCTAGAACAAGACACATAATTTCCTTATCCATTTGGAATTATTCTCCATCACCATGAAATAGACACTGATTTTAATGGTGGATGCAGACAAAATTTAACAAGGCTGTGTGGCAGCGTAGTCCCTATCGGATTGAATTGGGATAGGAAAAATGTGGCAAGAAACATGAAGTACAGGTGGTATCCATGTAGTAAATGACATGTGGCCTCTAGAGCCTCATTTATTTTTTGAAAGCATAGAACATAATAGAATTTGTGCATAGTGGAAGATACAAATTTATGATGACACAAATATGAAAGGAGATTAAAAATCAGTTTAGTTTGAAATATAATAAATAATTTATAAGTTCTTGGAAATTTAAATGCATTTGTCATATATACTGGTGAAAGATAAAAATGTACAAGGACATAAATATAAAAGGAGATAAAAATAATAGTTATATTTGAAATATATCAAAAAATAAAAGTCTATTACATATTCCTGGAAATTTTAATGCGTTTGTCATATAGACTGGGATTGGGGATCCCGCGGACCATAATATAAATATGTACAAGAAACATGACTGTAGAAAGAAGAAGTGGGCGACAATAGAGTGCAATAGCTGAAAAAAAAATCGAAAGGTACAAAACATGATGCGATCAGTAGACTTATAGTGATGGTACATATGACCCCTTTTGCTATTTGCTTGCGGATGCCTTTTCATTGATATCATCGACGACTGCTGGAATTGTGGCAACTTCCTGTTGCCTTTCGTCAGTGGCCTGCTTCAATTCCCTTTCGATCCATTCTTCAATGTAGCTTCTCATTGGGGCGACATTGATCTCATTTCAACTTTTTATGTTGAAAAGTTCGTTTTCTAATTCCTGGAAGTTGATAAAAAGATTACGCAGAGCCTGATCAATTTCCTCATTATGTACTGAATAATCGACTAGCCAGTCGTCGATGTGATCTTGACCATATTCAAGGATGCTGTAAAACTTTTCCAAAGACAACGCCTTAAACATATCAACTTGTTTATCGAAGTCTTTCCTAGTTAAGAGCAAGGAGTTGACAATTAAGTTAGGGTCTTGGAAGTCGTTGGTCCTTTCGGCTAAGTTTATTCTGGATTTTTCACATGTCTGAACAATGAGATGCAGGCTCTTCAACTTTTCTTTCTAGCATGCATTTAATTGACCGATCCAGTTTTTGGATGGAATATCTTGTTGTCTTCTTTTTGTTTCTGTCATTTTGTTGACAATGGTGCCAAAAGGAAGGACTGTGTTTAAATAGAAATTTTCTTCATCTTTTAACTCCGCCTGCAAATGTTCGAGCAAACTATGTGCCCTGGTTCCAAGGGAATTCATGGTTTGTGATATTTCCCACGCCTCGGTAACCAGTTCCATTCTTTTCTTGATATTTTTCTCCACATATCCTCTACAGGATGTGAGGAGGCTGGAGGATCCTTTTAACTTGGCTGCAGGGGTGGAAGGCATGGCTATTTCCAAAGGATTGGCAAACAATGACATAGGAATCAAATCCTCTTCCAATTCCTTGACCCGGTCCTTCAGTCTGACATTCTTGGCCTCGATGCCTCCAATGGAATCATGAAGTGCATCTCCACTCGCTATGTGAAGTTGATAGATTTGGGATGGTCGCATGTTCACAAGGTTTACCTCTGAACGAGATTTTCCTTTCTTATTTTTAAATTTTTTATTTTCAATAATCAATTTTTTGGACTGGCTGTCAAAAACAACGCTCTATAACACGAAGGATTCATCTTCGTCAAAATTTTCGGTATCGGATATGTCCATTGGATGACTATTCTGGATGGCATCTCTAGGCTAAGCAAGGTAGCGGAGCACGCTATCAAGATCAGGCTCAACTTCCATGTTATCACTTTGAATTTTTGTCTCTTCTGCCTATTTCCACATTTTTTTTTCTCTTCTTGTCTATTGGAAGCTTGTGAGAGCTATCAATTTTAGAGAGAGGAGGGTCGTTATCTCCTCCTCTGTTTGAAGAATTCTGAGTTTCTTTGTTGCTGTGGTGGGCCATTGGAGCGATGCTCCATGATGTTGTACTTTTTGGAGTGCTATTTTCCGATTGAACACTCTTGTGACCGAGGCATTTCCCCTGTTTCTTGTACAATTTATTGCTTCTTTACAGTGTGTCTAGTTCATCGACATCAGAATCAGGAGCATTTCCACCAATGTCTCTGTTTTCAGACATATGTTTTTTGAAAAAACAATTGCCGAAGCCAAGTGTTTGTAAATGTTGTCGAAATTTTTTATCAGGGTCAAACCCTCTTAGGATTTCAACATGTCTCGGGTTGAAGTTGCTAGAATGCGCTACGAATTCGTAAATTTTGTTGATGTTTTTCAACACGAAGTCCCAAACTTTCCAAGGCAGAGGAATGAACTATTTTTTTCTCTTCTCTTGGAATAGATGAAACCAGTAGTTGTATTTCTGTGCGACTTATGCAAGAAACATTCTGTCCGTAACGTGACATGGAAGGATAGCAGGTTTTTCCCTGGAGCCAAAAATCCTTATCACAGTGTAATTATCCAAATGTTCAATTGTCCCCTTCCTGTCCAAAAAATTGGTTTCTTGTTCATATATGCGGGGAGCATCTTCTCCTAACAACAAAACTTTGAAAACAGACACGAAGCCATTAAAAACCTCATAAAAATAGTGGGAAGCCTTGTGCTTCCAAAAGGCCTAGTACCAGAATGTTACTGGGTCGAATTCCCAATTGACATTCTTGGACAGAGACAGTTCTGGAAACTGGTAGCAATGTGCTATCGCAAAAACTAAGTAGGACGACATATAAAATTCAGGGATGATTTTAGGGGCTAATTTTCCATGGTTTTTCCAAAAACGAGATTCGCTATTTTAAAAATGATTCGCCCAAATTCTATAGGATAAAATTATTTTAACTTAAAAATTGCCAAAATTTTATAAAAATATATATAAAATCCTTAGAAATTTGAATCTTTTTACAAAAATATCGCCAATCATTTATAGTTGACATATGAAATCTTAGTAACATTTGCCAAGGTTTCTACATTTTAAAATAAATTTCCATCCTTAAAATCATCCCTAATAAAATTTCTTTTCCCTTTTGAAGCTTGACAATTGGGAACAAATTTCATGGGAAATTAACTTGCCCCAATAAAAAATGGCTTGTTCCTTAACTGTGAAATAAAAAATATAAAAAGTCGTCCGAGAAACAGTTGTTGTGGACTCCTATCTCGTTATTCTTGTAAACAACCAGACAATTTTCGCGGAATGGATTTCTAAATGAACTAACCTGGAAGCTCGTGATATCTTTAGGAACTACAATCGATTTTTCCAATAAATGGAGCAATAGGTCCAACCTGTTATTATTATTTGCTAGGAATTGTTTGCAATCTTCTCCTATGAACGTCAATGTTGGCTTCGAAAATCTTAACATCTGGCGAAAGACCTCAGGTTGCAAAGAAACAGAAGAGTGGTCTCACAGATGAATAATTCTTTTGTCTGAAATAAATTTATCAGCGCACCAAGAGACCAACTCCTTACAATAAAAAAATCCATGCACACAGCCTGCATGAGCAATCCCAGAGGTCCAAATTACTTGGTTCTGGGTGGCAGGGGTTGAGTAATAAGAATATGCTTTGGACCACTGGAAGTTCTGGTCCTTGCGCTCGAAAATGTTCATTGTATCTCCACAGAACTGCTGTCGAGTTGATGCCATAGGTTTATGAGAACGTTGGTTTTCTCCAGATGATGGTTGAAATGAACAGTTGGAGCCGATAATATAACTCTCCGCAAAATATTGGTTAAATGCTTGTGAATGGGAAATCTTCTCGAGCCTTTCCCTGATTAATGACAATCTGTAAGGGTGGTGCATTATGAACTGTTAGTAGCAAATCTTACTTATTTCATATTTAGAAGTGCGGAGGTGGCGGGTATGGCAAAGATAAATTAAGGATTGGAGGTTTCATGAACATGCCAAGCCGTCGACGTGCGAACGACATTTCACGATTTTGAAATCAACACTCAGAAGGGATAATATAACCCCCCACAAATCTTGGCTTAATGCATATTAATAGGAGATCTCCTCGAGCCTTTCACCCATCAATGACAATCTATACAGTTCCTGCATGATGAGCTATTAGAATTAAATGTCAGTAATTGCATATTTGGA
>ML803024.1:41355-51692 GCA_009831015.1 Picea engelmannii
CATTTAAAAAAAAAAAAAACACCGAGTATTGTACATCTATCCTTAGAAATTGGAGCTAGTTCTTTGGGCCAAAACATTGAACGTATCTACCACAAACACAGGAACGTGATTCAAAGCATGCAGGAGCCATCGAGATTAGATTTTATTGCAACTTGTGGGTGTAAGTGTGTTCTTGATACATACTTCCATGACTGTAACATATTAAATGAAGTATTAAACTTCTTGCATTATGGGTTGTTAGCAGTAAACGCTTAATAATTGCATGTCTAGAAACATGAATGATGATTTTGTTGCAACATTGTGATTTGGTATTGCTATGTTCTATCTGCATTGCGAATATAATTGAACATGGGTTTGAAACTATGTGTAATCCATTTTTTGTTTGCATAAAATCCTGGTGGATTGACAAAGTACATTGTCATATAATTGTTAAATGCTCCATATTAGAACAACTTACCTAAGAAAATACAATATCGAAGGACTACGAGACTATCGAACCATGCCAATGAGAAGAGGCATTAAATCCATAAAAGAAGCAACAACAAAGACTCCAAGGAATTTTTTTTTTTAATAGAAAATCCATTTAAAAAAAAAAAAACACCGAGTATTGTACATCTATCCTTAGAAATTGGAGCTATTTCTTTGGGCCAAAACATTGAACGTATCTACCACAAACACAGGCACGTGATTCAAAGCATGCAGGAGCCATCAAGATGCTCTTCAACATGCATACAAAACTAATTACCATGCCTTTTTTTTAGGAAATCCTTGCAGTTTTCTCCTCGATGGATCATCCTGTGGTAAAATTGATAGTTCTTAGAAGCTTCCCGTGAGTAAGAAGATGAAAAACGTTGCAGTGAAAATGGAATAGCCCTTAATTGAAAGGTAGGACACACAAAGAAACCGCCTCTCCACAGTTAGAAAACTTCAGGGACACAGGTTGCACGTGCAATTTCAGAGGCCCAAATTAGTCCATTCTGGGTGGAAGGAGCCAACTAGAAGAAATATGCCTTGCACCAGTGGGATTTCTGGTCCTAATTTATGAAAATGTTGATTGTATATCTAGAGAACAGGACAATAGTCCTGCAATTGAATATTTTTTTGGCTTGAAATATATCTTTGGGAGCATCAACATATCATTTCCTTACAAAGAAAGTCTTCTGCCTAGAACAAACTAATTTGAACCACTGAAATTTCTACTTTCGAGCTACAAAGCGACTATTGGGTTCAACGTTAGTTTATTTTCCGAAAATCCTTCTTTTGGTGTTGTCAGGACCACCATCATTGAGTTGGGAAGTTCTGCCCTATATGGTTGATTTCAATTTGGGCACTAGAGTGGGAACAATCTCTGCATTGCCATCATCCATTTCTGTATCATCGTCCATCAGATCATTTTCTTTTGGCTCAGAATCCATGGCATCAACCTCTGCGCCAACCATCAATGCAACTGGACAGGTTCTCTGAGAAGGCAGGGTTGCCTTGGAATTATTTGGCTTGAAATATATCTCTCGGTGTACCAAGGGACCATCTCATTTTTTGCTCCTTGGCAGAGGGAGATGAGTAGTAAGAATATGCCCTGGAATACTGGAACCTCTGGCCATCATGGTAATGTGTTTATTGTATCTGGAAAGAACCACTGCCACAAGTTAACGAGAATTTTCGTTTGCTCCAGATGATGTTTGAAATAAAAATTGGGGAGGGATAATATAACCCTCCACAAATCCTGGTTTAATACGTATCAATTGAAGATCTCCTCGAGCCTTTCGCTGATCAATGGAAATCTCTAGGGTTCATGCGTAATGAGTTGTTACCATTAAATCTCACTAATTGCATATTTATAAAAAAGTGCGAAGGTGGCAGTGAAAATGAACAATGATTAAGAATTAGAGATTTCTTAAAGGCACCAACTGGCCGATGCATGAAAGAGATTGCATGATGTTTGAAATGAATACTTGGAAAGGATAACACTCTTTTCCGCAAATATTGGTTTAATTCGTAGTAATGTCAAATCTTCTCTGGCCTTCCAGACATTAATGACAATCTTAATGGTCCCTGCAGGATGAACTACTAGCATTAAAGCTTAATAATTGCATATCTGAAAATAAGTACGAAGGTAGCGGTGATGGCGAAGAGAGACCAAGCATTGTACATTTTGTCCACCCGCCAACCCATGAAACAGATTCCAAGAAATGCCCAAGTATGGAAAGTGGTCGAGCGGGTTACAAAAAAAAGGGTCAGAAGATATACCTAGGAGATGTGAGGGGCCGATGACCATATTGCATTTCAGTGATAGATTTCAGCCGTCAATTTGTATATCATGGATTTTTAGGTGTTGTTTGTGCGTAGGGGAAGAGTGGAAGCGCAATGTCGAGAGGGAAATTTGTATATTGCGAAACTTCGGGTGATGTATATAAAAGCATGAGACATTCAGAAAAAGGACAAAATAAACAGAAAGTGAAAGCATATGATATGAAGGGGAATTTGTTTGCTAATTTGTAAATCATGAAAGTCCGGGTGCTATTTGCAGGCGACATAACAATGGAAACACAATGTTGAACGCGCCTATCCGGGAACCCGTGATTCAAAATGTTTGTTCAATATGAAACGGGGAAGCGTTTGGTCGGGCTGGTGATATAAAAGTAACAATGAAAATTTGAAGATGTGAATCCGCCAAATCCCGCACCTAGACATTTTTTGAAAAACGATTAAGTAAAGAAAGGGAAAGCAAAGGGAAAAAGAGAAAGAGGATGGCAATTTTCAGAGGCGGGAATTGCTGTAAGAAATCACCATTGATGGTCTTAGCAGTAACTATGGAGTGCATTAAACATGTTAAAATGTTCTTCAATCAAGGAATAGATACAACGAGAGATGTTTATAGTTTCCAGGATCTGTTTGTATAAGAGAAGCGTCGAAAAGTTACAAGAAAATCAATTTTTGGATGTTTAAGTAAATTTTTTGTACTGTTAGCTTCACCGCAAGTATAACAACGACGAATTTGAATTTTAATGTCCTCTCGTTCATATGATTGTTCCATTAGACTTCACATAGTATATATTCTTTTATTTCAATTTGTTTTCTAATTTGTAGACCGCGGAAGTCTGGCTGTTGTTTGCAGGCGACAGAACAATGGAAATGCAATATTGAACCCGCCTATCCGATAACTCGCCTATTCGGAAAACCGTGAGCCAAATTTTTTATACAATATGAAACAGGAAGCGATCAATCGGGTTGGTGATATAAAAGTAAGTGAAATCTGAAGACGTGAATCGACCAACTTCCGCACCTAGAAATTTTTCGAAAAACGAGTAATACATACTAAATATGTACTTTTATAAAGTATGGACATGAAATTTTATAAAGCATGTACAGATCCTGCATTCCATACTTAGCCACTTTTTGGATCACGGGCTCAAAATTGGGCCTCTATTGTTCTGTGTCGTGAAAATAGCACCCATAATTATGCGATATACAAATTGACAAGCGGACTTGCGGGCTAGTTGGCTCAACATTGCACTTCTATTGTTTCGTGTCCTCCAAAAAACACTCAGAGTTATGCGATATACAAATTGACAGACGGAGTCCAGGGCTGGCGGGCTTAAGATTGCGATTGCTTATGGATGGTGATCCCTATCAACTAGCTAACATTATCTAAAAACATTATTTTCAATACTAATTTATTAATATTAAATATTAATATTGTACAATTTAATTAGACAAAAAAGTTTGTACAATATGAAACGGGGAAGCGATCGGTCGGGCTGGTGATATAAAAGTAAGTGAAATTTGAAGATGTGAATCTGCCAACTTCCGCACCTAGAATTTTTCTAAAAAATGAGTAATACATACTAAATATGTACTTTTATAAAGTATGGACATGAGATTTTAGAGAGCATCTACGGAGACCGCATTCCATACTTAGCCACTTTTTGGATCGCGAGTTCTCTATTGTTCCATGTCCTACAAATAGCACCCAGAGTTCCGCGATATACAAATTGACAGACGAACTTGCAGGTTGGTTGGCTCAACATTGCACTTATATTGTTCCGTGTCCTCCAAACAACACTCGGATTTCCATGATATACAAATTGACAGACGGAATCCAGGGCTATCAACTATCTAACATTATCTAAAAACATTATTTTCAATACTAAATATTGATATTGTACAATTTAATTACATAAAATTATTAAAGGATGTTAAATATCTTATTTAAAAGAAAAACCCGTGTATTCGGAAACTTGGGATCCAAAATTTTTGTACAATATGAAATGGGGAAGTGGTCGGTCGAGCTGGTGATATAAAAGTAAGTGAAAATCTGAACACGTGTATCCGCCAACTTCTGCACCTAGAAATTTTATGAGAAACGAGTAATACATACTAAATATGTACATTTATAAAGTATGGAAATGATATTTTATAGAGCATGTACGGATCCCTCATTCCATACTTAGCCACTTTTGGGATCGCGGGTTCTCGGGCTCAAAATTGGGCCTCTATTGTTCTGTGTCCTACAAATAGCACCCAAAGTTCCGTGATATACAAATTGACAGGCGAACTTGTGGGTTGGCTGGCTCTATTGTTCTGTGTCCTCCAAACAACACTCGGAGTTCCACGATATACAAATTGACAGATGGACTCTAGGGCTATCAACTATCTAACATTATCTAAAAACATTATTTTCAATACTAAATTATTAATATTAAATATTGATATTGTACAATTTAATTGAATAAAATTATTAAAGGATGTTATATCTTATTTAAAAGAAAAAACCATGTATTCGGAAAATCGCGATCCAAAAAGTTTGTACAATATGAAATGATGAAGTGGTCGATCAGGCCGGTGATATAAAAGTAAGTGGAAATCTGAACATGTGTATCCACCAACTTCTGCACCTAGAAATTTTCCAAGAAACGAGTAATACATCCTAAATATGTACTTTTATAAAGTATGGACATGAGATTTTACAGAGCATGTTCGGATCCCGCATTCCATACTTAGCCACTTTTTGGATCGTGGGTTCTTGGGTTGGCGAGCTCAAAATTGGGCCTCTATTGCTCTGTGTCCTACAAATAGCAGCCAGAGTTCTGCGATATACAAATTGACAGGCGGACTTGCGGGCTGGCTGGCTCAACATTGCACTTCTATTGTTCTGTGTCCTCCAAACAACACTTGAAGTTCCATGATATACAAATTGACAGACGGACTCTAGGGTTATCAACTATTTAACATTATCTAAGAACATTATTTTCAATACTAAATTATTAATATTAAATATTGATATTGTACAATTTAATTACATAAAATTATTAAAGGATGTTAAATATCTGATTTAAGAGAAAAACCCGCGTATTCGAAAACTCGCGATCCAAAAATTTTGTACAATATGAAACGGGGAAGCGGTTAGCCGGGCTGGTGATAGAAAATTAAGTGGAAATATGAACACATGTATCTGCCAACTTCCGCACCTAGAAATTTTACAAGAAACGAGTAATACATACTAAATATGTACTTTTATAAAGTATGGACATGATATTTTATAGAGCATGTACGGATCCCTCATTCCATACTTAGCCAATTTTTGAATTGCGGGTTCTCGGGCTGGTAGGCTAAAAAATTGGGCCTCTATTGTTCTGTGTCCTACAAATAGCAGCAAGAGTTGAGTGATATAAAAATTGACAAGCGGACTTGCGGGCTGGCTTGCTCAACATTGCACTTCTATTGTTCTGTGACCTCCAAAGAACACTCAGAGTTCCACGATATATAAATTGAAAGACAGACTCCAGGACTAGCAGGCTCAAGATTGAGATTGTTTATGGATGGTCATCCCTATCAACTATCTAACATTATCTAAAAACATTATTTTCAAATACTAAATCATTAATATTAAATATTGATATTGTACAAGCTAATTACATAAAATTATGAAAGGATGTTAAATCTCTTATTTTTTAAAAAATGAAGGAAACAAATTTTTTTTTTTTTAAATTCTATCACCACAAGCATAACAATGACCAATTTGAATTTTAAGGGCCTCTTGTTGATATGATAACACAATTGGACTTCGCACAATATATATTCGTTTATTTCAAATTATTCCAGGAGATTAATTTTATCAAGTTCATCGATCAAGGAAAAGTGCTAAAACAAGCCACATACTACATTTGCGTCACAACACCATAAAAATTGATAGGAAGACTTGCGGGCTAGCTGGATAAAAAATTTCAATTCTATTGTTCTGTGTCCTCCAAAAAACACTCAGAGTTCCACGATATACAAATTGATAGACGAAACATACAACCAAGAACCAACTAAACTCTAAACAGGCCGCAAGCAAGATCCCACAAGGTTCCATAGAGCAGTACACATCGACCTTTGCATCAAACAATTTGATATACAAAGAAAACATGTTGCAGCATTGGTTTTATCGTACATCTGGTATATGTTCCCATGAGAAAATAACCATGGCCATGGGATATATGGGGTTTGTTGCCATGCTTCCCATTTTTGGACTGAACAATCTTATGTGCATGCAATCTCAAGTACTCGAGTCTGATGAACATTCATCTGGGTGTTGAAGAAATATTACAGAGACACATGAGATATTTTCGTTTCCTGCCAAATCTTGATATGTTTTTCTTTTTCTTTTTTTTTTCCTTCTTCATCCGATATGCAATATTGCATTGTCCTCATTTAAGGTAAATTTGTTGTGTGTCCGAAAGTCACGCAACATGTAGACACTGCTTGCCTTTTTTTGTAGGTATGCTTCATACGACGATTCTACCAACCTAGGAAGAAAATATTGTAACAGAGGCTGCCTAATTGTACAATGCAAGATTGTGTTTCCCACAGTTCATATGGAAGCATTGAGGCAATGCCCATATATATGGACATTTTTCACCGCATCGTAGACAATCAATTGTATCATCACTTATCAAAGCAGAAGCAGAGGCAAGAGAGTTTCATTTCACACATACAGGATCAAAGGGGGTCGAGTACGCATTCATTGCAACCAAAAAACCTTCAACCTAGAAATGCAAGCATAGGAATTAATACATGAAACAATATAATACACAACTGCAACCCCCCCCCCCCTAAAACAAAATAAAAAAAAATAAAACAAGCCACAAAAATTTGGTGAAGGCTATTTGTATAAGCAAAGTGAGGATGATTCCGTGGATGTATACGCACAACAGTTGTAGAGCTAGCTAGTTTCTTCAGATCCTATACTATGTCTTCTCGCAACTCTGTTACAAATGTTGCTTGGGTTGTGCGAAAGATCCTTACTCTAACAACCCTTTTCTTTGTTATATTTTGAAGAGCATAAGTGGAAACTTCCCTTTATGCAATTTTTGTTCCATTGACAAAAACAAATTTTAATAGGTATCAAACAATTGTAGTTGCAACATGGAACCGTACAATATTTGTGTAACCTACCTAAGATACATGCACATGCAAAAGTAAAGGACAAAACTGGATATGGAAAACGGTACCATTGCCTTGTCGTTGTTCGACTCTCCATCCTTTATATGGAGAATGTGTTGTGAGCCAAGTTTTCTCACCAGTGTGACAGTTGCGCGAATGGTTCCAATTGGGTAAATATCACTGCTCTGTGCAAGATGGTTGATAGTTGCGTCCAGGATGAAACAATATTCTGAACAAACAAGGGGAATTTTTTCCACAATACTTGTTTCGTTGAGCGAAATAATCTGATCACAATCACCATGGTCATATACTATTTTGGGAAATATATTAAAATTTGTAATGGATATCCCATTACCCGATAATATCTTTTATGCATGTTTCTGGACAAGTTGTGTAGGCATAGTCAGTATGATTGTCATCATGGCCTCCTTTTCTATCATGTTAGCATGCATAATGGATCTAGTTTTGTTTGCCTTGTCCTAGTAGGTGCTATAGACGACCATTATGTCCTCGATGAACACTTGTCCAGTTCGACAGTTGTTCAAGTCATCTATTGATAGTACTTTGGGTGTTACAACTCTAGACCTGGTGAAAATTTTGAACAGGAAAACTAAAGTGAATGGTAGTGTGCATTTTTTTTTTGTATTCTTTTTTCACTGGCATAAATCTACAAGTACACGCATAGCTTTGATGAACTATGGAGCCAGAGTTTTGTAACCACACCTCTTAGTCTGCGGAACCTGTGCTATGTTCGGCGTCTCGCTTGTACTTGTTGATACTTCTTGTGAATTACAAACCATGTATTGTAGATGACATCAACATATTCACCATGCCATAGATGAATAAATATCTGAGGATATTTGTTTGGTAAACATACTAGGAACATAATGTATGCATATTTACCTTTGGCCTTGTCGGTTTGCTGATGTCTGGGATGACTGACTACTCATGGCCATGTCACTAGTCCAACTTTTTATGATGCAAGAATGTGTAGATGAACATCAGAAGGACTAAACAAGCATATGCATTGTATACTGTCCATAATAGTTCTTAATGTCACATGCAGGGTGGAAGGAGATGGAATATGAAATAGGGTGTCAAGGAATATACTCAGGAAACATGAGGACCCAAGTGTCAAATTGTATGCCTCTGATTTTTTGAATAGAAAAATGTGTAACAGTAAACAGGGTGTGATGGTGGGGCACGATGACCAATCTATATATCGCGGATCCCCGTAATCCAGGGGAGAAATCTTGAACCCGCCAGCCTGGCACCCGCAATCGACAAAGTGGGTAAATATGGAATAAGGTAGAAGCATGACCATAAATATGAAACCGTTAGTCCACCAACCGGTGCACCAAGGCATTCTCAAGCATAACACTAAGCAGAGCAATTAGAAATCAAAAGGGATAATAGAAAATGGAAAAAGTAGAAATGGGGAGGGTAGAAAGGCCCCCCCACCCAGTTTGTATACCTTTTTGAAGATTGTACCACAGAACCCTCTGTTGTTGCACAAAACAATTCATCTTCATGTCCAACCAACCTGTTTCTTCCAAGGTAGCCACACTAAATATACAATGGACATGAAGGCAAGTTAGTATGAAGACATACATGTAAAAGAAAGAAAAAAAATTCTATTTATTCCAATGTAACAACAAGCAAAACACACTTCACATGAGAATACACATAAATATATGTAGTATATACATACAGGTAAACCAAAAAAATTATATTTGAAAAAAAGAAGAAGGGTGCAAAGCAGCAGAACAAGCACAACAAATATACAAACAAAAAATGAAATACTGAACACTGGAATATGAAATAAGAGTACAGGTATCCACCTCTGTAACTCCTCGTCTACATTCACGCTAAAGAGTCCATTGTCCTCCCCAACCATTTTGTTTCTTTAAATGTAACAATGCAGGAAAAATACAATGGACATGAAGGAGGTTAGTATGCAGGAAGACATGTAATGAAGATAAGTTATTATGTAGGAAGGTACGCAACATCAACACACAATAAATTAGGTGAACACATATATAAACAATAAATGAAATACAAAACAACGCAATATGAAATAACAGTACAAGCATGTACCTTTCTATCTCCTCTTCAACCGATGCAGTCAAGACTCCATCGTTTTCTCTAGCTATTCGGTTTGTTTGAATGTGGGAACGCACAAAATACAATGAACATGAATGGAAGCTGATATGCATCGAAGAACAAGTAATATGTACATACAGTAAATGAGACTCAACAAATAGAATAAAATATAGGTAGAAACATTAACCTTTGCGCTTCTCCATCCATAACTGTAAATATGTAATTTTTTTCCCTGCCCAAAATATATTACAAGCCACAAAATATTACGAAATTGCATGGCCATAGCTAAATGAATTTTGGTTTTTCGTGAAAAAGTATCCAGATATGCTTCCACCCATGGAAATACATGTTATTTATCCTTTACATAGACTGTTGTGCCCACGATACAAGATTTTGGTTTTCCGTGGAAAACTACCTAGATATGCTTCCAGACATGGAAATATAATTTATAGTATCTTTGTTGTACATATCATATCTCAAGTACAAGACAAATTGTATCGTGGTCACACTAGTCTATGTAGAGGATAAAGAACATCTATTGTCATATGGGCACATTTCACCATACATGGTTTGTAAGTGCAACTTGCATATGTTTTATTTTAACAAAAAAACAATGGATATTGCAATTTCACATGTACTTCTTGAACTATTTTTCATGCAACTATTTTCTATCATGTCAACACTGAAGCACCAACAAAATCTCACAGCATAACATATATCGACCTCACCAGACAGGGCAAATAACACAACCGCATGTCCACTCGTGGATGAACATCGTAAAGCGGCCAAAAGATAATAATAATACAAAA
>ML803024.1:117155-127874 GCA_009831015.1 Picea engelmannii
GTATCACACACACACACACACACACACACACACACACACACACACACATATATATATATATATATGCTTGGAGATTGGAGATTGGATCAAGTCCTCTCTTGCAAGAGCTTGGAGATAACTGTGTAGGGCATACTGGGGCATGTATCACTCTTGGGGGACTACCATAACTCTCTATTTCAGCCTAGGGAGATTTATCACTACAACAACGAAGTTTGGGTGGGTTCTCTTCCTTCTCCTTTTTCTATTTTCAACAATAGGGTATCTATCCTATTAACTAAACTTCCAATTAATTAACCCTAGTAAGCTGGATTATTCTCCTTTGTTAATATCCTAATAAAACCTAATATGAAACTTGGTCTATTTACCCTAAACACCTTCAACACTAGGTTATCATTAACAAGATCTAAGGATCCCAATCAATATAGTGTCTTGAGCTCTTGTTTTCATACTCTTTTGTCTTACCTTGGGGTTTCTCTATTTGGCCCCAAATTCAAGAGGTGATTCTACTCTCCTCTCTCCCCCCTTTAGTAGTGTGTGTATGTGTGCTTTGGTGGTCTTCCATCCTTTCCCTCAAACCCATTCATATGTACATTCACTATGGGATACCATAAAAGAGACCATAAATTCTCCTGAAAGGAATTACAAATAGTTGATCTAACTCTTCAACTCAAACTCAAGAGAAAGTGGAAAAAGATAAAATTTAATTCCTCATTTATTCAATTGCACTCAGTTTTGGCCCACAAAAACCAAACATAGTATTTCTATGCCTAAACATGGAAATGACTCAAACATATTTTCAATTGATGCTTGCAACAAGAGATACTCTTAGTTGAAGTTTGGAGGAAAAACACTTCATAAGAAATTCATAATTTGTTTCCCTCTTTTGTACTTCATATCAAGCTAAAACATTTGCGTTGCAACATGTCCATAGTAATATATCCAATAAATTGGAACAAATTTTTAGTTAGATGCCTAGTTCATGAATATCAATGCCCGAAATTTTCTCTTCGACCAACTAAATATGTGGTTACTACATGTTTCATTTCGCTAGTGTACGAGTTCCATTTCTCTATATATTGATCATATGAACCTAGATTTTAAATTTTTTAGATGATATATCTGACAAACGCAAAGGAATTTCTAATGAGTCCTTGACACTACAATTTGACTCTATTTTGATATATATTTTTAACACAACTAAGAGTCAAGGATTTGGGTGATCTTTCTAACGTGAAGCATTTTTATATTATTTAATCCTAGGTTTCAATTTTGTCATCTCTATGCTACTTCACATCCCAACTCATACAAACACCTTTCAAGCCCTTGAATTCTTACTATATACATCTTTTGGTCGTAAGAAAGTCCCACCATCCATGCAAGAAATTAGGATTTAAAATCATGTTTTGAAAGGGGAGGTCCTTTTTTTTCTGCAATACCCATATTTCCTTTTTATCGTCCAAAAAATGTATTTATTGAACCACTTCCCAATAGACCTTCCCAATTTATGAAACTCCCTATTTTCACTAGATATCCTAGGTATCCATTTTTTTGGTGACATTTTCATACCCTTTTTTTATTTATATCGCTTGTGTGTTGGACCCAATATATTATCTACTTTTCACCTACTAATCATCATCATGATTCCTCCTTATATCTTCAAAAAACACCACAATTTTTCTTTCTCAAGCCATTCTTAGACTCACTCAGGCTTCCTTCTCCCTCTTCCTTCTAAATTACATATATTCACATCCATAGGTACATTAAAATATATCATTTCAGTACATATATCCATAAGTATATTAACATACCCTTCTCACCCCTTTATTACCAAGCAATATATAGCTCCACTTTTATGTAGTTTTAAACCCTCAATACAAATGAATATGGTAGGGTATTGCATAACTAGTGCACCACTTATGGTTTACCAAATCTAATATGAAAGAGATAAATGAGAGAATTCATGCTAGATTAGATAGGTTTCATGGGATTAAGCATGGTCCTACATTTATAAATGCTAGAGGGAGAATAGTTGATGTTCTGCACTGGCCTTTGGGGTTATACCACCTCCTTATTGTTTCATCATATGTTATTAAGATAATGCAAAATGGACCTAGGAAGGTTCCCTTTACACTCATTGTTTCTCATTTGGTATATGAATATTGTAAAGAATTTATACATGTTTATGGGTCCAAATTCCATGTCAATAAGTTAAGGGAGAATGCCAGATGGTAGGTCCCAATTCGAACTACTCTTGTTTGGGGTAGATTTTCTGATCCGTATGTGGACGTGGTTTTCACTAAGAATTAAATTAAAAAGAGGGGAAGACAATAAATTGTCCCCCAAATAATTCCTATCAGTTCTAAATCTAATTTAAAACAAAAGCAAACTAACTAATCTAACTACTTATAACTTATCATGCACATGAGAAAATCGACATAATGAATACAACATAAAATAATGTCTTTAATTGCATAAATAGTTCATGTCGATCAGTAACATGTTAAAACAATAATGCTACATATTAATTCACAAATAGTTGTAGACTGAACCTGTAACATTACCATTGTATTCATTAGTAAGCATAAATGTCAAATAACTTAAACAACACACACATAAATAGTTCATATGAGATGTTATCAAAGAAATTGTAAAATCCAATTACACATGTAGAATAGTCCCATATGCAATTGAACACCATTCATGGTTTCCAAATTCGCCTTCTTCTCTTCATTCATGAGATAGTACTATCACCATCAAACAATGGGAAAAATTCCTTTCTTGCATTCATTGGTATTCCTTTTATAAAACAAGGTAGATCATACATTTTTGTAAATGAATATACACACGTTATAAACAAAGTTTAAAAAATAACTCTTGAGTAGTCAATCTCGTTCTTTAGGCTATCCATGAGTGATATTTATTGAAAATATCATTGACTTTGGTTAGTTGTATCCTCTTTTGTTCTTCAATTTTTTCTAGGTGTTTTTGGTGTCAATCTTGTGAAGAAGATTCTTCCATATTCTTCTTCTCTGTTTTATCTTTCCAACTTTCTCTCATGGACATGATTTCATCTTCAGGAGCTCAAGATATGGTTTCCTGAAGTTTTACATTTTATTCCCAATCAAATTCGTGACCCTATTTTCCTTGATTTTTTTATATATTTTTCCCATCAATGATCTAGGTTGACTCGCTCCTCCAATTTGTTATTTTTCTTAGTAGCTTTCCAATGAGCTATCCTAGGCTTGATTTGGACTCATAGAGCTCAAGATATGGCTACCCGAAGTCAACGCTCAACAACTATTGATTTTCTCACAAGGTGATTTGGACCGTTGATCTTCAACTCTAAAAGAAATGTCCCACATGCATTGGGTGGATTGGGTTTTAATGGTATATATAGTTTTCCCAACCCTTAGTTAATTGATGTGTGGAACTAGAGAGGGCATAGAACCTTGAGACCGCATAGAAATTTTGGCCCCTAGGGTAAAATAGGAAATAAAATAATAAATAAAATAATCCTCTACACGTAAAATAAAAATTAATAAAATGATCCTAAAAAATAAAAATACAACCCAAAGTCTAAGTTTTGAATGGCCTTCTAGATGTTCTCCGACATGAAAACCCCTAAGAAATGTAAGAACCTCTAATGGCTTCGGTAAGTTTGAACTATGGTGCATGCATGAAAATCCCAAGGTGAAAACCTCAGATGGGAAAATCCCGAAGGCTTAAGTATTGAAATATTAATATAATAATACCTTGTCAAATATTTTGAAATGGTTCAGGACCGAATAGTTTTGGGAAGACTAGATGAAACATGCCACAATGAAATTATGATGGGTAAGTTTTGAAAGATTTATCCTGATGGGTGAAAACTCCGAAATAATATTATAATATATAATGTGGTACTCGAGAAAGGATATTTTTTGGAAAGAGGGGAGAGGGTGTCCTGAGGGTATAACAATATCTCGTAAAATCTTCCAAAAGGATTTGGGACTGAATGGTTTTGGGAAGACTAGGAGAAACTTGTCACATTGAAATTCTGATGGGTAAGTTTCGAAAGGTGAATCCCGATGGGTGAAAACTCTGAAATAATATTATAATATATAATGTAGTTCTTGAGAAAGAGGGAGAGAGTGTCCTAATGGTGAACCTCGATGAGGTGAGCCCGAATAGGTGAATTCCCGAAAAATAATTCAGTAGCCCATGATTAGTATTTGATTGCGACTGTTACTAAAAAAATAGGTGAAATTACTCTATTTTGGGTAATTGATGGCTTATTCCAGAACAAGATATCTGCAAATCGAAACGCTCGTCCAATTCATGTGCATTTGAGGCAAATAGGCTCATGTTTCTTGACGAACAAGAGGGAGCCGAGGAGAAAGATTCAACAATTTTCAACAAATCATGGATTATGACAGAATTATCAAGTAAAAAGAGGGAAATGAATGTTGTGCAAGTCCTAACAACAAAATCTCGCGCAAAATCTGTTGATGAGCTAGTATCAGGCGAAAGATCAGGTTGAATCCCATTATGAAGGATTTGATAATTAATGGATATGCGGATGGATACAACACAAAAGTTGGCGAGGGAAAAAGAAAAAAAATTGAAAGGAGGAGGATAAAGCTGGAATGGTCAAGAGCATTGAAGAAAACCAACCTAGCTGGCTTGACACGTTAAAAGAAGAGATTGAGAATATGAAATAAATTTCAAGCTAAATTGAGTATATTTAAGGGAATCTTGTGATAATGCAGACAAGTGACATTTAGGGTAAACATCCAATATATTTTGGTTTTTGTTTATAATTGTTTCCCTAGAAAGTAGGAGTTCGGTTTTGAGAAGTTACTCCCTTTGTAACTAATGTCTATTTTTGGGAATCTTGGAAAGAATGACTATTTTTTTTTGTTGGTCTCCTATGTAATTTATCTATATATACTATTAAAAAGTTGAAAGAATGGTTCGACTGGCCAAAGAAGGGCATGCCCTTGTACCAGGAAACTTTGTGATTTCTTATGGATTTTAATATAAGAAGAGAAGGTTTTCTTAGATAGCTGAGACTCATCATGGTGTTGATTTTCAGTATGTTTTCTTGTATTTCATATTCATGAATGTGTTTTGTTGCTAATGATAATCTTTAAAAAAAATAAGGAATTCATATTGCTGGTGCTCCTTCTCATATTGATTATACTTGTTATGTGTTTATTGGTTTCTGTTTCAGAATTCACCTGTGATTCATGCTCTGTTCTCAGTAGCCAGATTTTATGTTTCTTCTTCTAAATCTATACCAAGAGATTCGTCCTCTATTAGATGTCTCTTGTCATAGTGGTCTTTCCTTTCTTTCCCACTTCCATCTCATATTACTTATTTGGTTGAAAACCGTGCCTAGTTTTCCTTTTCTCTCTCAAGAATACATATCTTATAAATATTACGATTTCAGGAATTGACCACATTGCCCAATGGCCCTGTTCTCTTGTTTGTCCTACCACTTTTTAAAAATCACCTTAATGCAGAATCTGACCTCTGTGTTTCCATTACCAATTTTGTTTTTAGCATTTTAGTATCTATATGTCCGAGAGAGCCTTCTTTGGTTGGAATGGTTAGAATCCAACCTAAATTTGGTTGAAATAGTTACCTCTGTCATTTGTTTACGAGCCAAATTTTTTTATAGAGTGCTAACAACTTCCATTTCTACATGGAAAACACTACTAGTAGGTATCCATATGTGAAGGTTCCTCTAGTAGGCAGATGCACCAATTGTATACAACTTTGTTTGCACAAAAATATGCTACATAAAGCGAATCGAAGGTGCATTCGCCCTTGTAATAGGAACACATGACCTTTCTTGCAATTACATAGCAGGCTGTCTGAACTGTCTCTGGAATGACTGGGTCAATCTTTTCTGTTTGACCACCTCTCTGTGTATGGAACTTATCATATAGGCTAACCTCTCATTTCTTCTTCCCATGCTTACTCGGGCCTTGGAATCCTTTTGACACATCCTCACCCTCGAGAGATAAAGCCGGTGAGATGGTGGATGTCATYTGCATGAATCAAATATCTTTGTTCTAGCCATAGGATTTTGTCGTGCACTCGACTTATCAGAAACTTTGTGTAGCGTGTGTTGTAACAWATATTAAATTCGACTCTGCTACCCAAGATTTGAAAGACTGTCAAGGAGGCCATGACTGCTGAGATACAGAAGGTAGGTGCTATAAGATGGGAGACAAATCATTTCCATCAGAACCATCCACTTTGGATTGATTACATCCAAGAAAAGATAAAGGCAAGCTATACAGAAAATCAGAGAAAGGATCTCATAGAAAACTGGGAAGACTATCTTGTTAAAGCTGTGAGTCCATTACGAAAAGATATGCCAAACACAACATTTGGAATAGGCGAGTCAAATTCTGATCTACAAGTCCAGTTCTGCATGTGGAAATCTGCAGAAGATGTTATTAAGGATGCCAATCATACGCCTGAGTGGCAGCTCATTCTGAGCATCATGCTTGTTTCCATATATTCAGTAATTSCCTTCATTAACATTAGGGATCCTGTCCATTCTCATACCATKCTAGTTCTTATGGGCATGGTTGTAGTATCACTATCAATTTTGGCTGGCTTTGGACTCACTGCAGCAGTTGGGATAAAATTTACACCACTGGCAGGTTGAATTGTACCCTTTCTAGCTCTTGGCCTAGGAATCGATGACATCTTTGTGCTTATCAAACCCACAATTGGAATCGTTGAACAGAGGTGGGTCATCAAAACCTGAAATCGAGATGAAACTTACTGTAGCCCTAGCAGGACCGTCACTTGTGCTTACAACCTTCTCAATTCTAGCATCATTCTTTATTTCCTCTGTGAATCCAATGCTTATTGTTCGATGGTTCTGCTGGAAAATGGGCATCACAACCTCAATTCATACATGTGGAATGATGCTGATTTTTATTCCACTAATATCAATTGATGCTAGACGGGTAAAGGATGGTATTGTTGACCCATTTCTATGGTTATTTTGTGGATTGCGCAGAAAAAAAGGTGTAAACAATGATGACAACAAGGAGGAAAGCAACAATACAATCCATGCTAGACAAGCCCAAAAGGATGCGAGGCTGCAGGTTGTAACTGGTGCTGCTAACAATACAGGTTGTAATGAGAAAAATGATAATGCTGGCAGTGATTTGAAAATCGTTGATGGCAATGACAAATGAATTGGTACACAAACCGAGGATAAAGATTCTCAACCGAGAAGTGCATATGAGCTTGATTGACATCTTAATATGACATCCTCTACTCATATAATCAAGGCAAAGAAAGAGCAGTGTCAAAATAAGTGCGTGCAACTGTTTGGGATTTCCATAGATTGCCAGGACAAAACAGTGTCTGATTGTGCAATGGGTCAGAAATTAGAGATATCCATCCTAATAGAAAACAGCTCCAGATCTTCAGGAGGAGAAGATTTTTTTTTTATCAAGCTTGTGCCAGGAAGGAAGACATACGCTCATCAAATAGTAAAGGTGGTGGTCAAATAGGTGATACACTTGCAATAGCTTGTGAATGTGTTGAGCCTCTCCAAGAAGCTATTGAATTGATCCAGAAAACCTATAGAGGCAAATGAGAAGGAAGAAGTTGAACCAATTCCGACTTACGTCGAATTTGGAGCCCATGAGTGGATGTCGTTGTTCTTATGGATATTGTGCACAGTCACGCTTCAAATGGACTGAACATGTTCGATGGAACCGATTCTCATTATTTTCACTCTGGATCTTGAGGATACCATTGGAGGTGGGATTCATGCATCTTCAACTATGGTCACTGGGAGGTGCTACAGTTTCTAATGTCAAATGCCTGCCGGTGGTCGGAGAAAATGTGAGTGGTATGCCAACCTTTTATCTTCTCGTACAAGATGGTGGAGTGGGATTTGATTATCCACTCCATATGGCCGTGGCTGACAAACGAATTGAGTCATGTGAGGATTGGAATATGGGCGATATTGTATATACACCATCGAATAGATCACAAAGCAAGGTTTCACACTACTGGTGGACAACTTTTCAAGCTTAGTGTTCGCAGAAAATGCTCTGATGAATTATCAGCCACATCGAGATTTTCCCCATCATTTCTAACGAAAGCCCATGTAAAATATAATGCCAATAAGACCGATATATGTCAATTTTTGTTCTTTAGAGATATCGGGACACATGGCTACATTGCCCTTGAATAAGCCATGTGGGGAAAATCTTCTGAAAGTTGCGACTTGTATAGTTTTGGAATCTTGTTACTGGAACTTGTGAGTGGAAAGAAACCAACAGATGGCACAGAGACTCTTAGGGTTAGGTTGCGATATGGCCAAGTGCATTTTCATCAGGGTTGATGAAAACAAGAACATATCGAAACAGAGCAGTAATAAATGCTATATCTTGGGATATGGTGTCGTATCCCAATTCAAGGAGTCGTAATCGCTGAGAGAGCCAACGCTGGTAGTCGATGGTTATTGTGTACGTGCATAGTGGAACAGGCATGCCATTTGTTGAGCTTGTTGTCGAAGGATCTATTAGGAGATTTTGAGGCTTGAGCTGAATTACTTATACCGGTTCTCTTTAAACTTGTTGTTACAACAACTCTTCTCATTGCCGAATCAACCGATAATTGCAAAGTTGCTCGCATTCTTACCTTGCAGTAGTCCGGCGGCTCTGGAGATCAACGGGCATAAGAATATCGGAAATACATTTGTCGGGAAGGAATCTTACGGAAACGACCCTCAATGATATTTTAAACTGGTCGGCATTGTCAACGGGTCACTTAACAACAATCATTTCAATGGACCGTTACCAATTTTCGTCAATCCAATTATGATAAAGTGGCTATCTGAATTTTCTCCCGGCGATAATGGTGGACCTCTTATGGCAGATCAGAGACCTGACCTGGTTGGTGGCGCATTGGCTCATGCGGATGTTACGGGCATGCTGCAATTTTGGCAACGCATTATTGTTCTTGCAGAGAATCGAAGAGATGATACTGAGAACGCTGAAGAGGCAGGCCGAAAAGTTGAGATTAGTCGTAGCAGACGGTCGGGTTCCATTGAGTCCGGGTATGAGCTATCGACCGATGGTGTGGTTTGCGCGTAGAACCTAGCGTTCAAGCACGTTCTGGAGTGATACTGGAGCATTGGTATTGGCTGTAATGTTCATATGGGCGCTGAGCTTTACTCTGTTTGGAAATGCATTGAACTTGATTATCACGATGTCGTTCAGAAAACCACTGTTGTTGTTAACTTTGCCTTCACGCTAGTAGGGTGGACGACACTCTTATTCAGATGGTTAACATCAACTTAGTATTTTCCAAAAAAAATGTGTAGGTCTTGTTTTACATGGAGGACTTTTGGACACGGAGTATTGATGAAATGAAGGACGATATTGATACACAACCCAAAAGCCAATTGTATATAAAGAAAAGAAATCGGGGAAGAACGCTACTAGCAAACTTTCTGGTCACTTTAGTCGCAAAATTTGGGCTACATTCCTGGTTAATACCCATGCGGATTTGGATGCAGAAACTCATCGTCTACCTCAACAAAGTGTGTTGGTCACTCTCTGAGTTTGTATTGAGAATGATCAGGCCTTTCATAATGAACTCCGAAAAGATTTCTTTGTTGTCTGATTCGAACTGGTCAGGAGTAAGACGCCAACCGTTAGCTGTACATCTGATATATTCAGTCTTGGATGCCTTTGCTTACCATTTGATTTCTCGGATACCTCTTCTCAAAGGCAACAGTGCTCCGATGTGTACAAGTTCTCCCTTCTTTCGGGATGACACAAGATCACACGCTCCTTCATTTCCTCCATCATATGCTTGAGAGAGATGACATGCAGAAATCCGAGTTTCTGAAAGCTTCGCCAGGGAGCTTGCTCTTGCTGTTATAGTTGAAATGCTTAGTAATCAGAAAGATATGTTAGAGGATTCTGTTGAAACTTTATGGGAAAAAAATGATCCATGCAATGAAGGACCTTGTTGCAAAGGTCTCTAGTGAAGCATGATGTTGTGCAACAATTGTGCTATCTCAATATAATCCCCGTCGATGCCTCACGGTGGTAGTTCCTCTGTTGGACAGTGAAGATGAAAAAACTTTGGTGACTTGCATTGGCTGCCTAACTAAGTTTTTTGGGCGGTTTCCACCAGAAAAACTAATGGCTCAGTTATCTCATTTTTGCCTGCTCTATTTGATGCTTTTGGGAATCAAAGTGCAGATGATCGGAAGATAGTTGTGTTTTGTCTAGTGGACATATATGTTGTTCTCGGGAAAGCATTTTTTCCTTATCTCGGAAACCTGAGTAGTACCCAGCTCCGGTGCAATGCATCTCTATTCAATGAATCCAGCATATATGCTAAACATACTCCACTTGTCACAATAGTTAGCAACGGTCTAATGAGCTAGAAACACATCTGTCATTCGCATAGCCCAGAGAAGGCAAACCGGTTCATATTCCTGTAATACCAAGAGTTTTATTGTTTCTGTTTAAAACACTGATGTATGTAACAGAGAAAAGGGGGGCGCATGAGCGCAGGACTGGGAGAAAAATATCTGTCAAGAGAGATTCATTGTAATTTCTGAGTTATTGTGCAAGCCATTATTGGAGTAATAAAAAAGATGTTTATTTGCGACTATGAGATTCATCACAGTCGATTTCTTTCAGCATGTTTTCTTCTCTTTTAACTGTGTTAAAA
>ML803024.1:152918-201588 GCA_009831015.1 Picea engelmannii
GGTTACAATAGCTCTGACTAAGGTAGTTTGAATTCATAAATGAACTTCAAACGAACTTGTCCAAGGGTGAATGATTTTCCTTGCAGCCCAAGTTCAATAGCGTTCATGTACCATTTGATGTCATGACCCCTCAAGGTAGTCTGAAACTTCACTAATTTATTTGCATCAAGAGTCCCTCTAGACCTCTATATGGCTTCACATAAGAACCAATGTTTCTCTACATCTTCATTCCCTTTACCCCAGAATTATGGGTATTAGGCAATCGATCCTCCCATATGTGCAACCATTGTGGGTCTCATTGGTCCTATTAGAATGAAACCTAATGGTCGTGGTTGCAATATGCCTGGGGATCCCAATATCCTCCCAAGGTTTACACTTACAGACTGATTCTGACTAACTGGTTATGATAGAATAAAAATAACATAAGTAGGTGGTGTAGAATTTACCACGGGTATAGATGACACCTAGGGTATGGGTGACTTGGGGCTAGTTCCACTGAATTCTAGGAGGGTTTCTTTGATTTGGGGGGTCTCGTTATCTTCCTCTGGAGTATCATGCTCTTCCTGGCTTCCGATGTTTCCTAATATCGAGGCTGAATCTTCTATGGATTCTGCAAGATCCAGACCTTCTTCGTCTTCCCTTACTTCTCCACATTATTCTTCTTGTCCACCCATATGGGGACTCCTTCCTTTCCGTGCTTCTCTCTACTGCAATATTATTCTGGACAATCTTTCTTGTCTTCTCAGCTTCCTCAAATCTTCCTTCTTTCTTTCATCTATTCCTCTTGATCTAATTTCTTTCCGCAACACCTCAGACTACTTTGCTTCTTTCTTTAACTTTCTATGCCACCACTTCTCAACAATGGAAAATATCCTGAAGGCTCGCTCACTTCTTGCATTCATTTCTTGATCTTCCCCCATCTGTAAAAGAACCCTTTCCCCTTCTCAGGTCATGATCATACCCCAAAATCACCCTACCCCAAGTGTAGGTGTTTAGGATGCCATCTAAGTCGAGGGAATAGTTATCATCCCCTCCTCCATCAAGAATAATTTGATCCATAGGGGAATTTACCTCAACATTTTATCACGCCCACCTTTCTTGAAAATTTATTTCGCTCGTGAAAAATATTAGTGATTCTCAGCCGTGAATTCAATGATATATCCCTCTAGAGTCGTATGAACCCAAAAATCGACTTCTTGCATGATCTAGTGATCCACCTGGTGAAGTGATGTGATCTTATTTGTATCCCAAGTACATGTATTCTTGATGCATTCTTGGAATTCTGGAGCTTCTTGGAGCCCATCTATCCAATGGAATAGTTCTTCCAGAAATTCAACCCATAATATCTTGTATTGGTCGCTCAATATTTCTGAGTAAAAGACAGAATCTCTTGTATTCCTCTCACTTTTTCCTCGCAAATCTGCTTCCTTCCATATAAAGGCGTCATAGTTTCTTTCCCACCATTTCATAATTTCAAATCTATAGATCTGTGGAAGCATTCTCCTCACAGGTTCCCTTTTAAAGCACAGGTCTCGACAACGTAACCAATTTGTTGGCGCAAAAGTGTCCAGAACAGGGTCCTTCTTAGGTTACCAACAAAAGGTACCGACGTAGTCTAGAGCGCTGGCATTTTCATCTTCCTGGGAGGGAAGAAGTCTCAATCGAAGTGAAACCAAGAGATGAAAGAGAGGGAAGGGTAAGGAGAATACTTAGACATACCTCTACGTTATAAAGAATCACTGTAATCTTGTGCAAGATAAACTAAACTTGTAATAGTTCTGAGGAATTCCTAACTGGGAATAAAGAAACATAGTTGTGTTTCCATTCATAAAGAATCATTTAAGTATATCAGACATAAAGATAATACATAACAACATTCCATTCATGCATTCATACTAGATACACAAGATGTATACTCAAAATTTAGGCCTTTGATTGTATTAACGATACCAAACTCTGATACATTGTTCGTCTGGATCTTACCTAGATCTCCAAATCTCAACTATGCTATAGTATTGGCTCATTACATCAATGACTCTCATCACAACATCAATACTAACAACAATAAAAATAATAGTTCTGGACTAACATACTAGAAAATAATAACATTACAACTCATTCATTAACCCTTCATTAGTCATTCATTAGCCATTAAAATCACATCGGTCTCATATATATAATTTGATATTTAGGTTTGTTGGTTGAGAACCCAAGAGTTCTTTCTTTTCTTGTTATTTTTGCAACTTCCTTCCTCAAACTGATGTTGCACTGTCCTTCCAACTTCTTTCTGTTTATTTCTTTTGTCCACTTTCCATCTCCTCAACAACTTGCACAACTTTCATTCGCCAAAATGAAGATGCAATGTGTCGTGTGCAACTTCTATTCAACAAAACAAAGGGCCCAACACTGGCCATGCCATCCATTGTAATGGGCTATTTTGGGATATATAGAATAGGGATTT
Organism: Picea engelmannii; assembly: GCA_009831015.1. Lineage (NCBI taxonomy): Eukaryota > Viridiplantae > Streptophyta > Pinopsida > Pinales > Pinaceae > Picea > Picea engelmannii. The sequence continues at coordinate 155,380 of ML803024.1, forward strand.
AAGCCTTAGATTTTGAGTATAAATATGTAACAGTTGGTGTAGAGAGTCAGAGAGAGTGAGAGACTGAGCAGTGAGGTTGAGAGTATGCAAGATTCGTGAATGTAATAAGTTGATAAGATGAATAAAGAAAGAGTTTTGAGATAATATTGTGTCTTCTGTTCTTTACTTGTCTATGTGCGTTTATGCATGATGTTATACTTTAGAGACTAGATTTAGTTTATGGATTGATTATGCTGCAATATTCACGAATGTTTGTGATAATCTATGTAATCATCAAGAACATACATAAGATAAAAGAAGGAATAATGAATCACGTATCCACCTCCCTTTCCCTTACTTCTGCAGAAGCCTCGTTCTTGCAACCCCAATAGATACATTGGGTGAGACTTCATCTGCGTAAGTAGATGATGTCAAAAGGGCTGATGTATTGAGAGTTTGTTGGTCATATATAAACTAAAACTTGGGTCTTACAACCTGTGCACAGATGAGAAACAACCAACAAAGAGGTTCTAAAGGTTAGGGATCCAATATGGGTATTTAAAAAAGAGAAAGCAATATTGAAAAATTGTAACCTTCAAAGTACAAAACCCGATCTATGAAGAACAAGAATTTTATTTGAGGAAAGTATCACATAGAAAAAATACTAATAAATTATGCAATGAACAATGAGCATACAATTATTTTTTAACTGTCGCACCTGCAAAAAAATAGTCGAAAGCACTGACCTCCATTGTTCCAACAAACGTTGACTATGCCAAAGTTGACCAAGTCAGTGACCGTTAAACCATTTTCAAATGGGTAGTTGGGATTCTCTACATTCATCGATAGATAGATGAACTACCATTGAAAGATAAATGAATATAGATGTTTGTCATAAGTTCGACGTTCATCAGGGCTCCCAGGAAAACATGATTAAAATTTTAATATTATTTCGTAATTTGTAACAATATGATTGAATTTGTCCTTATCGTCGGAAGTGTTTTTCAAATTTTGACCCCATATGTAGTAGTGCCACTATCATTTAATCCCCTTTATACAATACAAAAATAATGATGCAAGGACCATGCCATAGGGGTTTATGTTTTCCCACACCTAATTTATCATGATCTTGATCATAGAGAAAGACCAAGTCACCTTCTGTGAATACGTGAGGTTGAACACTTTTTTCATATCAGGATTTAACTCACTTCTTATGAATCTCATAGGACATTTCTACTTCATGGTGATTTTCATCGAGACAGGCTAAACATAAGAGACATTATTCCTTAATGAAAGTGTTCAGAAAGAGTTATATGAATTATTTTAACAAAGTTATTTCACATTTAACTGGAAGTACTTCCTCTACCGATAGACAATGTGAAATGATGTGAAACTAGTGGCAGTCCAATATGCCCATAATGTTGAGAAAAGCATCAAGTGCACATTTGTTTTGTGTTTCCCCACCATCCTCTAGATCATAGTTTTCAAAACATGATTTATGGATTTGACTTGACAATTTGACTGAGGATACTAAGGTGTTGATTTCTCATGATGAAAACCCAAGCTAGCCACTAGTTTAGTCATCATCTTCTTGCGAAAATGAGACCCGTGATATATAAAAATAGTTTTAGGCAGTCCAAACCTAGATATACTATGATTGAATATGAAATGTGCTTCGATGGTGCGATCATTTCAATATGTAGGAATAACTTTGGCCCACGTGGTAAAGTATTCAATGGACACAATGTTGTAACCACGGTCGTTATCCAAGACAATTTTACAATCCACGAAATCAATCCCCCACTTGGCAAAATATCCAATGAAAATAATAGGGTGAAGTGAAGCATGATGTGCATGCATTTTATCAAGTAAAGACTTGACAAGGGTGGAACTTTTGGATCAAATTCATAGAATCTTTGAAGATCATGGGACAAAAGCATGGATAATTTTAAAGATGGATTTTGTTTTTTAAATGTAGAAACCTTGGTGAATCTTACTAGTCCCTAATATGCAAACTACGAAATGTTCGACGATATTTTTTTTATAATATTCAAATTTCTAAGGATTTTATATAGTTTGTATGCCATTTTGGTGATTTTTATGGTAAAATAATTTTATATTATAGAATTTGGGCAAAATATTTTTAGAAAAAAAGGAAATTGGTGAATCATTTTTAGGGAAAAACATGGAAAATTAGCCCATGGGAGATATATATCCCCTAAATTTTCCCTAGACAAACGTATTCGGCGTGTAATATTTTCTACGTTGTGGCAAGACCAAGAAGATGATTGCCACATGATCTAGTATCTCAATCATTCAAAAATCACTTAGCTTCTTCATGGAAAACAAATCGATGCAATACCATCTCTACCCCATGTTGATAAAGTATGCCACCAAAGAAGACATAATTATTGTCTTGATGGAATATATGCCAACATTCATCTCTATATAACTATGGTTAAATTGTTGGGATTGAAGATATATCAATACATATCTATACCAGGGATCATAAGAGTCAATGAGGAATAATGGCTCATCAAGAAACAAATTATTAACCATAGTTTCTTCACTAACTTTGGTAACTTCAAACATTAATTCTATGAAGGCTAATGACTTCTTGGATTTTGAAGTCACAAAATCTACATAAAATGTGTGTAGGATGACAATCCATTTGGAGTATTTTCCCCTAATTTTATGACAGGTCAAGACATGCTACATTGGGTTGGAGTCTTTGATGACACTAGTTTTCCTAAGAAGAATGTAGTGCCTAAGTCATTAGACAAAATTAACAACTACCAATGCCAACTTTTCCACAAGCAAATAACATAGTTTTGGGAAAAATAGACCCGTACTAAGATAGTAGACCACATACTCCTTTTGTGAATTGGCTTATTGGAAAATCACCATACCAATGGTGGATTTGGATGCCATGAGATAGAGTAATTTTTTTTTTACTTTAATATGGATGAATTAGTAGTGGAGATGAAATCAAGGATGTTTTCAAATTTTCAAATGAACATTGTGCTTGGTTGTCCCACATAAAATTTACACCCATTTTGAGAAGGAACATGAATCCTTTTAGTATCTCAGTGTATTTATTATGAATATTCAAAAAAATATTGCATTGCCTTGCAAACTTTGATGTTGGATTATATTGAATGGGGGAGGAAATTGAACTATTTCCTCAACCTTCAAAGGATCAAACATGATCCTGAACTTAGACACAATTAATTCTAGCAATCTCTCATAAATCACACAAAGGATACACTTATGTGGATTCAAATGATTGTTATAGTATTTTCATTGGGTGAAGATGAATTAAAGATGACTAGGATGATCATCATGCCACTTTTATTGAGAAATCAAATCATCTAAGTATGCCTCAAAAATATGTTTTATGTCACGAAAAACATATGACATGTCCTGTTGGAATGTGGCCCCAACATTTTTAAGACCAAATGGAAGTTTACTATAAGAAAAAGTACATCAAGGACAAATGAAGGCAGTGTTGTGCTAATATTCTGATTTAATATGTATCTAATTATAGCTGTAGAATCCATCCATAAATGAAAATATTTCACTCCTAGCACATTCATCTGTAATCTATCAATGAATGGGGCGGGATAATTATTCTTAGGGCAGACCTTGTTTAAGTATTTATAATCAATGGAGACCCATATTTCCCTATTTCTTTGTGAAGAGAACAAGATTGGATACCCATTCCTTCAAGGGAACTAGATAGATGAAGTCAATGTGAACTTTTCTACCACTTCCTTTCATGGATTAATTGGCTAGAGATTTTTCCAAATAGTCTTGGATCTACCATTTTTCATCTCATGCACAACAATCTTGGGATCAATGTCTAAAATTTCCTCGTATGTCCAAATGAAAACATCATGGAAATTTTGAATAGGGAAGTATACAATTCTATTTCTCGAGGGGAACAATATACCCCTATCAGGATGTGTTATTGACACTTGGATTTACTAAAATGTTGATGAGAATCATCTTTGAGATATTTTCCAAGTTACCTTCTGAATACACATCATTCATCATAATGGGATATTGGTATCACTCAACATTATCAATAGAAACAAGGTTTTGTATGTCAAACTTCAAAATTTACAAATAGGGAAGAAAATATGCTCAATGATGCATATCTTCCCATGAATTATCAATTGAATCCATTACTTCCATGATGGCCTCATTTGAAGGTAACTTTCAATTGAGAAAGTCATGTGAACTAGGAGGAGTGGAAACCCAAATGGGAAAAGAATATTGATCGAATTCCACATATTATTGGAGATTTTGATCAACACCAGCTGATGCTAACTAGATCTCCTGATATGAAATATTGACTACACTAAGAAGCATATTAAATCCAATTGAATTAAATTTTGAAGGATTAGGTACTACCCAAGGATCCAATGAACCTTTTATTTAATATCACCTGAAGAGATCATATAGATAGGAGTTTTTTTGGGTGCATTAAACGGTGGAGGAAAGGTAAATGTACTCATCAATGATGAACCCTTGAAGTTATCCACACCAACACTATTGTAGACTCATGGAACCAATAACAAATAGAATGTTGCTAGTATTATTAGCTCTATATTTCAGCATGCAATATTCCAATTAATTGATAGTCACCACCTTCCCTTCATGAGGAAAGCAGAGAACTCTAAATGCCAAATAAACTATAGCCATAAACACATAGTACTAACTATTCCCTAGCAAAATATTGTAATTTAATAGGGCATTGACTACAAATTCAATTGAAACAATATTTCCGCATAACTCCACAAGAAAGGTGGAAATTATTCCATGAGGCTTAAAGGTGTGCTCATAGAATGCCTTTAGCATGGTTTTTGACTTTATGATATCTAGAGAACCTATAACTCACCAACATGACAAGGAAATAATACAAGTGGAGGCTTGTTCATCAACAACTATACAGAAGATATTAATCCCACGTGAAACTACTTGAATTTGAAAAGAAAATTGGTGGGGGCGCCTAGGCTTACTTTGGTCAATTTTAGAGGTAATCAAATGAGTATTTGTAGGGTTGAGTCCACCTATACTAGAAAATAGTGCCTTCTGTTACATTGGGAATCTTTGCAGGACTTCGAGGGTAGACATGGAAAATGGTGCATGTGATAGATCCTATACAATACTATAATTATGGAGAGTCCATGCATTTGGATTATGTGTTGAACTATGAAGAACACCCTTGGGTGGGTGAATCATTGTGTCATATGATTTCTTCTCTATATAGAGAGGGCCACCAACTTGAGAGGGATATGGATCCTTATTTTAAGGACTAGTCCCAAGATACTCATAATCCTGAGCTTGTGTTTTCATATTGACAATCAGATCACACCTGTATATGATTGCATTAGATAGATTGACCCATTTCTATGGGTTACCTACCATTCCCCCTTATAGAAGTGCAGGATTTGATGCAACCATTTGTTATTTCTATTGGGGTAGGAATGGATTTGTTAGCACAATGGGTTGGAGTTCCAAAAACTTGATGAATTCCATCCATCTGGGGACATTGGTCAGAGATATGGTATCCACCATAAATTTTGTATGGAAACTTGAACTTCCTCTTCCCTTTTTGTCCTCCCTCAACAATGTTTTGGGTTTGAGCATTCCCTTGTTCAAAATTATAATTTTTCTTTTTTATTCTTTTTATTTTTTCCTCTAGGTTGTTGAGAGTTATTTGGCTGAGTGGAATGGACCAAATGAACCTTGGAGGTCTAGAAAAGGACTATATCACTTTGGTTTGTTAGTGAAGTAGTAGGTGGATTTGCAGAGATGGACATTTGAATCAACTATCCACTTAACTTTCCACCAACTAAACCATTGGAAACATAACCAACTATGCCATAAACATGTGGTCTTAGGTTGGTTCTGATGGGATCTATTGATGGAATTAGAGCATGAGGAATTATATCATATAGTGTGCCAAAATGAGAATATAATAGATCTAAATGATGGTCATGGAGAATTACTTATTCCTCAATAATTTCCCCTAACATAACAATGTATTTGGAAATGGGTGGTAGTAATGAATTAACAAACCAATATGCTAATAACTAGTTTAGAAATTTAGTGTTGATGATCCTACACCACCATCTCCATTCATGAATGTTATCTAAGATGTGTGTAGTGGTTTTTTGATGGAATGTTGTCAAAATCTCAGTTCCGATCTCATATCAAATTAGAAGCTAGAAATGAGTAAAATATGTCATCTACTAGGAAGAGAAGTCACTATAAAAATGATCCAGGTGGATATCGGTGGCCACCCACCTTTTCCAACTCGTTCAAAACAATTTTCTGGCAATTTTGGCAATTTACTATTTTTAGCAGTTTTAACTTCCCGGGCCATTTTGTGGGCCTAAATGAAGGTTTTTCGGTATTGATATTCTCAATGATAATTGAGCCCCCAAAATGAATATCCTTGAAGATACCTTTCCAACGGTCTATCATGCATCTAAAATGAAGATTGTATGAAAAAGTTACGACCCCAGGAAGTTGATGTACTGACTTACCCAAACGGGGCCCACATGACTTTTGTTGCTTCATCTCCTAGGGTTAGGTTTTTGGATGTCTAGGGTTTTTGAAATTCCTGTTTATTGTTAAAAGGCCTTCAAAGCCTCATTTTAATCATATTCTTGTGAATGAGAACAACCGTCACATCTCTTCTCAGAGATAAGACGCCACCATTCCAACAAGCTTGTTTTCCACTGAATTTTATAGTTTCAGCTTATTTCGTTATTGAATAGAAAACCAATTTTACTGTATCTCTATTATTCTGTGTTAAGAATATTTTAATAATCTGTATTCATTTCTTTCTGCTCATAAAATCTAGATAAGTGGTATCAAAGTGGTATGCTCCTTGTTGTCTTAATGCATGTCCCCAACGAGGTCAGGGTACAAAGAATTGGGTCTCAAGCTTGTTTCTCTTGAGGATGAAAGTTCTCGCACTCCCAAGTGACCTCTCATGGAAAGAGAAAATAAATATGACAAGACATGAGATCCTTTCAAAATGTTTCTTGAGGAATCCCTCACGCAACATAGGAATGGGATGATGGATAGTTTCGTGCAAATCCTTCGGCGACTACCAATAGGTGATGCATCTTCCTCGAACGGAGGCGCCACCCCCTTCAAGGTACAAATAAACTTTGATATTCCTATATTTGAAATTTAGATAGATCCAGATGTTGTAGACACATGGTTGAATCTACTATAAGGGTATTATTTGTCCATAACTTTTCTAATAGAGAAAATATTACTTTTGCACCCCTCAAAGCCGTTACCCATGTCAAATATTGGTGGGAAACTTTCTGTGAGCAAAAGGAAACATAGGAACCCTCATTATTTACAATCGTGACCACCTGAGAATCCTTCAGGGATTCTATTAAGGAACAATACTACCCTATCAGAAGTTATGATGACCTGTATACCAAATGGACCACACTGTGGCAAGAAAGAGACCAAGCATTGCCAGAGTTCACAAATATATTCCATACATTGCACACCAAGATGGGTATCAAATATTCAGAGTGAAATATAGTTCTCAAGTATCGTGGTGCTTTGAATAGATACATCCATAACAAAATGGAATTTTTGGACATCTTGTCCTTGGGCGTGGCTTACCGATATGTCGTCAAAATTGAGCAGAAGCTCAAACAAAAGACGCGACAATTTGGGCCTGGGAACCCCGCACAACAAAAGCCAGGAAGGGGTGGCCCCAACCCACAGAACAAAGGACAAATAAAATATGGACAATATCAGGACAACTAGTCCAAGCCATAAGCAAAGGACACCAGGAAGACAAAGAAAGATACCGGGAAGTGGTGCGACTTCCATAAGAGCCCTTGGCATAACACTGCTGACTACCGCTCAAAGAAGTCGCTGGTGGCCGAAGTGAACGCCTCTAAATCAGATGCGGGTTCTGACTCTGAGTCGGAAATAGAAAGGGGAGGATGGATCATTGATGCAGAACCTAGTGCCACCTTTGCTACCACCAATCTCCAACCTGATGAACTAGACGAGCTAGAAGAAGGCGAGCACCTCTTCCATTCACAGATGTGGGTAAAAAACACCCCATTGCATTTCATCGTTGATAGTGGTATCCAGAAGAACCTCATATTAGCAGAGGTCGTCAAGTGGTTGGCCCTGCTGACAATGCCACACCCACAACCCTACACCATTGGATGGCTTTGCCAAGGAAGCGATCTTCGTTTCAACCAACAGTGTCGATTTTCATATAGAATCAAGCCCTTCAAAGATGAGGTATCGTGTGATGTTGCTCATCTCGAAGTTTGCAATGTTCTTTTGGGCCAAACTTATTTATGGAAACTTCATGTTGTATATGAGTCTAGGCCTCATAGTGTTATTATTACTTTGAACAAGAAATTGTATAGGATACCCAAGGTAGTCCCTCCTAGTTCTATTTCCTTGATCTTTGCCAAGCAATGCAAAAATGTCATCTCTCAGACCAGGAAATTTGTCTTCTTCGGGATTCACTCTTAGAGTGAGAGAAAATCGTAGCCACATATAGGACCTCTGTGACAGATCTCTCCACACAACATAAGCAAGTAGATAAGGTTGTGGAAGAATACTCAGATATATTCTCCTCTCCTACCAGGGTACCTCTGCACTACCAGGTCAAGCATCCCATCGATCTGACCCCAGGTGCACCGCTACCCAATGGGCCAGTATACCTCTCCTCTCTGTTAGAAAATGAGGAGATCAAGAGGAAGATCCAATAACTGATCCACAAGGGGCACATACATCCCAACTCATTGCCTTGTGGGAGGCCAATCGTGCTGGTACAAAAGAAAGATTGGACCTGGTGACTCTGCATTGATTACCGGGCCCTGAATAAAATCATAGTCCGAAACCGGTACCCAATTACCTGAATCGATGAACTCCTTGATCATCTCATGGGGGACAAATACTTCAGTAATATTGATTTGAAGTCTGGCTACCACTAGGTCCCAATAGAACAAATAGATGTATGGAATATCACCTTCAAGTCAAAGGAAAACATTTTTGAATGGTTGGTCATGCCCTTTGGTTTGAAAACTGCTCCAACAACTTATATGAGGATGATGGATGATATCCTATGACCTTTCGCCAATAATTTTTTAGTGGTATATTTGAATGACATCCTCATATACAACAAGACTTGGGAAGAACACTTGTAGCATATTCAACAGGTTTTTCACACCCTGCGGCAACACAGACTATATGCAAACTTGGAAAATTTTTCCTTTGGCATGGATAGGGTCCATTACTTAGGCTACATTATTGATCGACATGGTGTGCATATGGATCTAGTGAAGATCCACATCATCCGTGACTGTCCAGACCCAACCACACTCACTGAACTTCAGATCTTCTTGGGCCTCGCCAATTTCTATCGTAGGTTCGTGTTGGGATTATCTCATATCGCATGGGCCCTCAGCCAAGTAACTAGGGGTGGTGGTAAGGAAAATATTTATGGGGTCTGTCCCAACAACAAGCCTTTGATGAATTGGAGAATCATTTGTGCTCATCCCTAGTACTTTCATTAACGGACCTGCAACATCCCTTTGAGATCGAGACATATTCTTCAGACTATGATGTGGGCGTCGTTCTAACTCAACACGACCACCCCGCAACATATCATAGTGAGACACTGTCAGATGTTGTCTGTAAGTACCCTACTTATGATAAAGAAATGTAATCCATTGTGCAAGCCTGCCACTAGTGGAGACATTACATTATTGGGAAGGAGACAGTCATCCACACTGATAAAAATCCACTACAGTTCATGCAGACCCAAGGAAAATTGCAGAATGAGCGCCATCAAAAGTGGTCCACATACTTACAATAGTTCCACCTCAACATCAAGTGTAAAATAGGAAGTACCAATCGAGTTGTTGATTTCCTCATCTGACCTCCAGTCACGACACTCACCATGGTGCTAGACTCTTGCGGCCACGAGACCTTCAGATGGACCCACCTCTACGAGACAAATCCTGACTTCTCCACCACCTACCAAATGTTGGGCGCAAACTCAATGGTCACTAATTTCCATCTTCAAGATGGGTTGTTGTGTCGTCTAGGCCATATTTGCGTTCCATCAAGCGAGCATGAGAAGATGATTTGGGAAGCTCACTATAGTCGGGTGGTAGGACACTTTGGCATTGAAAAGACAGTGGCAGTGCTGCAGAAACATTTCTACTGGCCAAAACTTTGATAGGATGTCGACAAGTATACCAGGTCTTGCATCGCTTGTGCTATTTTCAAACCGACCATTAAGAAATAGGTCTTGTACACCCCTCTTCCTACTCCTGATAGGTCGTGGGAATCCATCTCAATGGACTACATGTTAGGCCTCTCGTCCAATAAGAGGGGAAATGAATGTGTTTTGTGGATGTTGGTTTCTTTTCCAAGATGGCGATTCTAGCCGCCTGCAAGAAGAACATAAAAACAAAATCTGCTGCCAAGATATTCTTTGAACGAATAGGGGTACATTTTGGGATCCCACAAACCATTATCTCAGACCATGACAGTCGGTTCCTCAACACATTCTGGTCGAACCTCTGGTCAGTTTTGGATACCAAGCTCACCAAATTCACTGCCTTCCACCCCTAGATAGATGGCCAAACTGAGCTCGTCAATCGGATGATCATACATATCCTGCACATGTACAATTCAAAACACCCCCACACATGAGAGAGAGTCTTCCCTATGTCCAACATAGCTACAATCGAGCCCTACATAGCTCAACTGGCCACAACCCCTTTCAGGTGGGGTTGGGATTCCAACCATTGGGCCCCATGGATGTTGCACTACCCCTGGTGACCACCTCAACCACCTCGTCCCCTGATTCACCAGAAGTTGACAAAGCCACTTGGTTCATTGAGCGGATCCATCACATCCGCCAATAGGTTTAGGATATTCTACAAAAGTCTAATTCCAAGTATAAGCAACGCCATGATCAACATCGGGTGCCACATAAGTTTCAGGTGGGAGAAAAAGTTTGGTTGCACTTACAGAAAGAAATACTTACAGGGCCCCATCAGAAGCTTTTCCCACTCCATTATGGGCCATACACCATCACCAAGGCCGTGGGTAACAATGATTTTGAGCTCAACATTCCCCCTTTCCTTGGCCTGCACCGAGTCTTCAACATGGCTCTCCTTCAGCCATATTTCCCACCATTATTGGTCACCTCAGAGATAAAAGAGCAGTTGAAAACAATAGATTTCAACCTTGACTACATGCAATAGGAATCCAATGATCATATTGTGGACACACAGATCAAGGGCACTCGACAACAAAGGATCCAAATTTATCGAGTCGTCAAAGCAGGTCACCTCCTGCACCAAGGCAAGTGGCTCACCCGAGGCCAAATTCAGCAGACATTTCCTCATCTGATGGGGGAACTAAATGCAATGGAGACCATTGATTCCTAAGGAGGGAGGATTTATCTAGGTGGATATTGTTGGCCACCCACCTTTTCCAACTCGCTCAAAATAGTTTTCTGGCAATTCTGGCAATTTACTATTTTTAGTAGTTTTAACTTCCAGGGCCATTTTGAGGGCCTAAATGAAGGTTTTTTGGGATCAAGCTTCTCATTGATAACAAAAGGAATAATTGAGCCCCCAGAATGAATATCCTTGATGATACCTTTCCAACGGGCTATCTTGCGGCTAAAACAAAGATCGTATGAAAAAGTTTTGACCCTGAGAAGTTGATGTACTGACTTACCCAAATGGGGCCCACGTGATTTTTGGAGCTTCATCTCCTAGGGTTAGGTTTTTGGACGTATAGAGTTTTTGACATTCCTTTTTATTGTAAAAATGCCTTTAGAGCCTTAGTGTAATCATCTTCTTGTGAATGAACGCATCCGTCACATCTCTTCTTAGAGATAAGTCACCACCATTCCAGCAAGCTTGTTTTCCGCTGCATTTTATAGTTTCAACTTATTTCATTATTGAATATAAAACTAGATTTAATTTATCTTTGTTATTATGTTTTAAGCATATTTTAATAATATGTATTCATTTCCTTATTCTCATAAAATCTGGATCAAAAGAGCACCTAGTAACTCAATGTACCATTTAGTATCACTTCCTATCAAGGTATGTTGGAAAAGTATCAACAATATACTATCATCCACCAATGATTTCAAAGAAAACCAAAGGCGATAAGTCTTGATGTTTGTGGAAGGATATTCTTCAGGTTTACCATCAAATTTTAGGATATTAGATGGAAACTTAGTGGTGCAGTTTTTCCACCAAGGGTGGTGTTTTATGGGGTCATTTAATAACCTTGATAGATTAGGAAGATTCAAAGTTTCTAGGAAAGGTAACTTTGTGTTGGAAAATGGGTTTTGATAGAAATAAGACATGGATTGTGATCCATATAGACCTTGCAGCCCCCCCAGATTGCTACTCCTAGGGGCATTGGTGTCTCCAGAGACATTACTTCCCCTAGTGACATCATTTCCCATAGAAACATTATCTCTCCTAGTGCTAGTAACAAAATTGGTGGTAGGAGTAGACCCTGGATTGACGTTTCAACCAAATGGAAAACCAACATTTGGTATTTTTGGGCCACCTATAAGAATACCAGAAATAGGTGGAAACCTGTTTCTAGTAGTAAAACCATGGACTTTCCCTCCACAAAAAATAAACCTATATGTGGGTACTGATATGGAAAAAATGGAAAAACTAACACTAGGTAAACTCATGGAAGGAAATTATGTGATTGGTGGAATTCTCCAGATGAAATAATAAGATGTCATGAGCATAGGTGTGGTAAAATATATCCCACTAATATATGGTAAGGAAAAATACATTGTGAGTCCTCCCATCATACTGTAATATGTGGGGATAGGTCCTCCCCTGCTACATGACCCATTGATGCTCAAAATTTGGTGCAAATAGTTGAAGTAGGAAAAAGGATCACTATATGGTCTATGTCCTTGAATGAGTATAGGTTCAAAGGGACCATTCAAAGGAGGGTTAAAGTGTTTTGGAGTACTTTTATCTACCACTTCAGTCTCTACTTTTTTAGACTCCTCTTAATTTCATATGTTATCTTTGGAGGATTTTTTGTTGGAATCCTCTAATGTGGACAACCACTATTTCTTGGTGGTAGGAAGTTCCTCCTCTTTAGGAGGAATTAATTTTTTTCAATGAGATTGATGAAGAGGTTGGTTAGACACAGTGCAAAGTGTGTTTTATGCAAATAAAAACAAAACCATATGGATTACTAGACACAAACAACCACATAGCACACTCTAGAAAATATAAATATGCAACATGAAAACAAAATGCAAGTCAAAGGGGCCTTCTAAAAACCAAAAAAAATGGGGGATTTCAATTCCCTAAGATTGGATAGTGAAGGTATATGACATATTTATGCTAACCCACATGTAACATTCTTGCTATTGCAAGTACCTTCATGAAGACATTCACCCTCTAGGGGAGATGAAATAGGGATTCAAAATCTACCTCAGGTACCATAAGTAATTTCCACTGGAATTAACCAGTTCAATGCCCTATGAATGGTCACTATGGATACCACTTCATAATTGGTGATTGAGTGGGATAGCCATGGGTTAGGACTACACATACGGGTAGGGAAACAATTCTTTAAATTTTAGAGATAAGTGTTTCCACTTCGCTCCAAAACCCCCATACACGTAATAATCCAACAAAAAGGAAGACAAGTGAAGAGAGGATATAACTGCACTTTCCCTAATATGACCTCATTATTGACACCTATGTTATAGGTAATTTCGCGAAAACACTTCTTGTTATGAATGAGTTTTTATCTCATTAATCAATTGATAGTTTTGGTTTTAATGGCCTTGGAGAGTTCACTCTCCAATCATAGATGAAGGCCCCAAGAATTAAGATAATGTTGGTTTGCTAAAAACAAAAATTTCTAATTGTTTTTAGATTAAACCATCTTATTTTTAATGGTTTTTTCTTACTCGATAGGTAAAGGAATGGATCAAATGGTGTTTTATGACTCTTTCGAATCCAAAGAACATCAAAATATGAGAAAGCAAAGAATGCACTTCTCTTTGTTTCAATGAAATCTATCTAGGGAAGGGAAGATATATTTCCTTTTCCACAATTCATAAGAAAACAACCATCACTCAAACCAAACAAATTTACCAAAAATTTCATTAAAAATTTCAAATTCAACACTCAAACAAAAACTCCAATGCAACATTCAATTGAAAACCCAAAAATTCTTATAATGAAAGATCATGTAATGCAAATTTCTTTTTGATTTCACTTGAGATGAAAATGAATCACAAAATGCATTACACTCTCAAATTAAAGAGTGTATTTGGAAATTATCTTGGTGGATATCAATGGCCACTAACATTTTCCACTGACTCAACATGGTTCTCCATCACAACATTTGTTTATGATTTTCTGGGTCCTAAACTTTCGAGGTCGTTTTAAGTCCCTAAACGATGTTTTTTGGAAAATTAAAGGGCCTTGGTTTGTAATTAACACACCCAATCCATGCCACAACATTTTATTCCTTAATTATATCTTTCAAACAAGTTACTATATTCCCTAAGAAGATATTTTATGCAAAAGTTGCACCCCTGAGAAATTGGTGTATCAACTAACCACCTCGGGGCCCAAAAACACCTTTTTGGTGCTTCTCCTCCTAGGGTTATGGTTTTGGACCTTTATGATTCTTAATTTATGTTAAAAGGAAATCATTTTATCCTCTTGTATTATATTTTTCAAATGAGCATAGTCAACATCTCTCTCTCTCTCTCTCTCTTCAGAGATAAGCTACCATCATTCTAGCCAGTTTTTGTTCTACATTATTTTGCTATTTTATTAATTAATAGAAGTTAGGTTTTAATTGTATATTGTTCTCTTTTCTATATTTCTGTGTATGCTTCATTTCATTCCCTATACAATATGGAATAGTAGCATCATAGCAATATTCACCTTATTGTTTCTCGATGCACATCCTTGACAAGGTTAAGGTATAGAGAGTTGGGTCTCGAGATAGTTTCACTAGGGGATGACCGCTCTCACTATCCCAAGACGCCTCCAATGGTGGGGGAAAAGAGAGATGAAGGATTAGGATATCCTTTCAAGATTATTCTTGAGAATCTCTCATGGAATATAGGAACAAGATTATGAACAACTTCACTCAGATCCTTAGACAACTATCGACGATGGTCGAGGCACCTTCACCAGGTATCCATTTTGAAGGAGCGATTCCCTTAAAGGTAAAAGTTAAATTTGATATTCCTTTATTTTAAGGCCAAATATGTGTATATTCTTTGAAAAAATGGTTACATATATTAGAGGGATACTCCTAATTCCAATTTTTTTTTGACATCGAAGAGATCACCTTCACACTCATTAAATCCCTTCCCCATGTCACGGATTGGTGGGAAGGTTATTGGGAGAGATAGAACATAGATGAGTCTACAACATTTTTGACAGAGTCCACTTGGGTGGCCTTTATTGACACCTTCAAGGAGGATTTTTACCTTCTTGGAAACTATGATGACTAGTACATGAGATGGACAACTCTATGATAGGAGAGAGACTATGCAGTGTCGAAGTACACCAATATATTCCATATCATGCACTCAAAGATGGGTATCAGATACTTTGAGCAACAATGTTTTCTGAAGTACCAAAGTGACCTACATAGGTACATCAAAAAATATATGGATTTGTTGGACATCTCCTCACTAGGAGTCGCCTATCGATATGCTATTAAAATCAAGAAAAAATTCAAGAATAGGAACAAGTGATAGTTCAAGTTTGAAAATATACCACAACAAAAGTATGATAAAGGTATCCATAACCCACATAAAAAGGGACATTTCAAGGAGATCCAATCTCAATACAACCATTCCAAAACATAGGAAAATAAGGGTAATGGGAAGTCAAATAAGGACAACAAAAATATGTGTGAGTTATATAAAATCCCTTGGCACAACAATGATGAATGTCGCTCAAAAAAATCATTGTTGGTTGAACTTAAAGAAAAACAGTCGGACCCTGACTCAGACTATAAATAAGAATAGTAGAAGGGAAACTAGATCGTCAATGTAGAACCAAGTGCTACCATATCAAACACAAATATCCAACCAGAAGAGTCAGAGGTGCTTGAAGAGGGGGAGTACATATTCCAGTCATAGATGTGGGTGAAGGGGAACTTGCTAGCGGGAAAACCCCCCCTATGGCTACACCAGGGTTTACAATGTAGGAAGATCAATAACCTTTTAAAAGTCTCCTACTTCTCTAACTACTCCAAACATACCCCAGACTCATGCAAGAAAAGAAAAATTAGAAGGATTAGGTAATTGCACCTTTACTCCACGTTCGATGATGATCCTTTTGCGCTTGAAGGCTTCACTGACTGCAAACCTCCTCCCAAGGATAGAATGCATTGAAAGACAGAAAAACGGAAAGCTACAAGCATACATTTCATACATAAATGAAGTTTATATGTTAGAATAAAAACATAAAACAAATGCAAACATTTGACTCATCATGTTTTGGGACAAGAAAAGTACTTCTTTTATTGATAATACAATGATCACTTACAACCAAATTCATCTACTGCTTCATGAACCTGGTCCAAGATCCTCTTCACCAAGCTCCAAGTGCACCTCTGATAAGATTCTACTCTCAACCTTCTTCTTGGGAAGTATAATGGGTTTATGATGGAGGAAGGAAGACAAATTGGGGATTTCTGAGGCAATTCTCACAAAAAGGTTGTAAATGCTTGGGGCAAGGAGGGGATGTGAAATGGGCAGAGTTTCACTATTCTTATGTCTAGATGTGGAATGAGACCCCAAAACCTCCTTTTAAATGGGAAAATGATGGTTATTCGGTTGGGTGATAGGCTATAGGTGGTGGATTAGTTGGGAAACTACTCCATAGCCCGTAATCTCAATGAATTCCTTGCAATTTTTTAATTTTTGAAACTTTTGCAAGTATATACGGGATGTAGTGGTGCAACATGCATATGAACATGGGTTGTAGTGGTGCAACAAGCGTATGTACACGGGCAGTAGTGGAGCAGGGCGCGTACATCTTCAAAAAATTGGTTCTTTAGAAGAGCATCTCAGTGATGGCTTGGAGAAAAATGAAAGTAAGAGGGACAAATGCCAGGTATGCATATGTAGAGAAATTTAGGGTTATAACAGATGCCTCAGAATGTGTGAGTTCATAAGAGCATCTGATGGCCTAAATACATTACTAAATATTCACCAATGTATGAAGCGAGTGAGTCTGGGACTAGAGTTCGGGAGGTGCCATCTGCAAAAATAACAATTGTCTCTCCGAGGTGGGCATACCGATGCTCGGGATGAAATAAATCATGGATACCAATAAAATACATTGTAGATCCATGTCATATAAAAATATAAAGTGTATCTGTGAGAAACACAAAATGGATATACATCTCAAAATTAAATATATACAAGTATAGTATCCATGTTCAAAAAGACAATGATGCTCGATGGGTGGATATGAGGTCTTCAGAGCTCGAGCAACAACTTAAATATCTTCGCAACTCAATTAGGAGTACAATATGAGTGTATTACTTCACTACCCAGAGGTCTTCGACAACTCGTCGGGAAAAGACAAGAGGATCTCGATGATCAGGCAACGAACTTCATTGATTTTGAACAAGGAGTTGATTGGAATTTTGGGATGGTTGGGCATGAGGTCAAGAGATAAACTACATAAAGGTTGACTCAAGTTGGGTGAAAATTCCCTTGGACAAGAGCATGAAAGCTGATCAGACTCAGGTAGCATGACATTGACATAATTTCATGATGCTAGAGGCAACACAAACTCTCCATATGTTTGGAAGAGTAAACAAATGGAGGAGGACACAACTCCATGTAGCGAGAACAACTTCCTACAAGAATATTATATCCCAAATATTGACAAACAAACAAAAGGATGTGCTTTGTCCAAGGGTGACTCATTTTATTGCCAAAAAAGAATATATATTTCCCGTCCCCTCTTTTTGGGTTTTTAATTTTTTGTTGTTGTCATTTTTCAATTTTTTAAAGAGCTTGAAAAAGAATAGAAGAATGCTATGTTACGAAGGAGGAACGAGTGTCGCAAGCATACCAATTCCAAGCACAAGGAACACACTAATGATCAGAGAAAGGAGACATGTGTAGGAAAAGGACGCTGGGGAAAATTCCTCCATGGGTCAAGGTGTCAAGTCTAAGAGGCAAAGTGATAGAAGGCTTGCGTATAAGGCATGCTTCAAAGGTTCATTTGAGAGCAACATGGAGTTGGAATTAAGATAAATACGCAAAGATGCAAATGAGATTAGCAAGACACACTAAAACCTCCTTCAATGTAATTTTTAATGATCCCAGAGAAGGTAAGCTCGGTAGTTTTTTCATGTTTAGAGAGTTTGAAAACACGTAAAAGAATACTCCACTTGGGTACCTTTTTCGAAAATAGTCTAGTCGGTTCGAAAAAGGGGTAAACTAGCATCGAAAAGACATCTATTCAAAACCATTTTAACGAGTGTGACAAAGACAAGATCACTCGACAATCTTTTCAATTTTAAGGAATCTAAAAATATCTTAACTATGGACTCACTTATTTTTTCTATATTTATTCTCCTTAGTCGAAAAAGTATAAAATTTATTGAGGAGAACTCTCCCGATGAGATGAATCTCCCGAGGTGTACCTTTTTCCTCCATAATACATAGGCCAAAAAAGGGGTAAACTCATGCCAATAGATGTTATTCTGGACCAATTTAACGAGTGTGAAGGAACAAGGTCACTTGACAATCATTTCAATTTTAAGGAGTGTGAAAAGATCTTAACTATGGACTTTGTGGGGGTTCCTTTTTCGTAAGTAATCTCCAAGGTTCGAAAAAGGTGATAAAACAAAACCGAGGAGAGTATTCCCCTTTTGTAAATTTAGTCCCTCGGGCCTGAAAAGTGTAAAACTTATACCTGAGAATACTCTTCTAGCGAACCGAAGCTCCTAGACTATACCTTTGTTCATAAAATTGGCCATCTAGACTGAAAAAGGGGTAAACTATCGTCGAATAGATGTGCCTTCAATTTTTAGTTTGGTGAGCGTGAAGGACAACAAGATCACTCGACAATATTTTCATGTTTAGAGAGTCTAAAAAGGGATTAAAGAAGACTCCAGGAGGTTAATTTTATTAGTTAATCCGGACGAGATTGAAAAGCATAAATATAGACTCATCAGATGTTACTTTTAGATATCAAAGCGAGGTTTAAAGACAAAAAAGTGAGCTCATTTTTGGGAGTCCTAAGGGTGAGGCTGAGAGTGATGATGCATCAGAAGAATGAGGCCCAACCTCATAATCATGACGAGACTAACAAGGAATCTCGAGCCTAAATTCATTAGAGACAGCATGGACACCAAAATGAAATAAGGATCTATCTAGGGAATACATGTAGAGGTAGGCTCTACCACCTAATCACAACACTTATAAAACAAGAAAGATGGTTCTGTGTCGCACTTCGGTGGGATCGATCCTATGGAAAAGTGGAAAAGACAACGAGATGCAAAAAGCGGAGGTGGAATCCTAACTTATATGCAAAATGTTGGAAAAAATGACTTTTACCAAAGGACCTTTCAAAGTGACCCATCTCCCAAAACTTTACCAAACCAAAATAAAAGTGCATTGTAACATCCAATAAGAAACTCAAGAACCACATTAAATGATTTTCAAGCCAAAAAAAATGACAAAAGGGTTCAAAATAGTGGCAAAAAGGGCAAAAAAAGTCTATAAATTAATAGAAGCTGAAAACTCATTTTCACCATTGCAATTTGAAAATTAACCAAAAGGTAAAAAATACCCCTTTGCTAAAAGAGTTGATTCCAGGAGCTTCAGAGGACAAAACAAACTTCTGATCGAACCAAGTAAGTATAAACTCATCCTTCTTTCATTTCTATTCTTCAATTATGCATTTTTTTTAGTTTTTTGGTGGGCACATTCTCCTAAAAACGGGCGGCGCTACCTGTACGCGGGTTGTCCAAGGACAACCCACGTACATACACGGTCTGTCCAAGGACAACCCACATACATATGTGGGTAGAAAATAGTCTACCTGCAGATGTACATGACTGTGTCCAAAACAACCCACGTACACCGTCAAAAGCATGGAAAAATAAAATATGCAAGAGCTAACTCCCCTTTAAACTTGTCATGTAACATGATGTATGTCCACTGGAGGGAGAGGGAACACGAGGAGATCGATATCTTGGTCTATGAGGACCTTGTTTCCATTACCTCATTAAAACAATGTGGGATATGGAAGTTCTACCAGTGTTCGCTTATGAGGGCACAACCCAAGCTACTGAATGCCCTGGTGGATTACTGGCACCCAGACGTAGAGGCGTTAATGATTGAGGGGTAGCCATTGACTCCAATGACCGAGGATATTTATTTCTTGACTGGCCTCTCAAGGATAGGGGAACCATTCAAACTGTGTACATTTCCTCCTGAGCCCTTCAACATCGCTGACTACATCGGGATGTATTGTGAGGTAGGCACTGAGAAAGTAGGTTCTCAAGTGCCCATCAACAATATCACCAACCTGTCATTGAAGGTGATCTTACTTCTCATTGGGAGGATCATTGGATCTGCAGCTATCCACCAGGCTTCCCGGGTGCACATGTATTGTGCTATGTAGTGCCTTGATGCACATATTTTTGACTGGAGCACGACCATGCTTATTACA
Organism: Picea engelmannii; assembly: GCA_009831015.1. NCBI lineage: Eukaryota > Viridiplantae > Streptophyta > Pinopsida > Pinales > Pinaceae > Picea > Picea engelmannii. Next base: position 176,139 of record ML803024.1, read on the forward strand.
TGAAGAGGCAACTTACAAATTACCATGAGCGTAGTAACACGAAATTCGGGTCAGTACCCTTCTGTGCTCTTTATTCTTTGAGAGGGTACCCAACCTGAGTCTGAGAGAGACAACATGGGGGCATGTGGCCTCCTTCCCAGAGGTGTGTAGATGGGCATCATTTCTGCCATGATAGGGGGGAGGAAGGAACATAGAGGCCTTCGATGACACATTATTTGACTAGTGGGCACGACAGATTCTAGTGATAAAGGACTACCCCTATGTTGGAATCAACTTTTCTATAGATCCAGACATGCCCGTACCTCCTGGAGAGGAGCGAGGAGAGATGGGTGCGTGTGTTTTTAAAGTTATTTAATTTTTAGTTTATTATATATATATCATTTTTATGTGTATCAAAGTATTTGAAAAATATGTATCTGTTATGTATAGATGTGGAACCTATGTGCCCGACAGACTTCTTGAGGACTAAGTGATGTCCTCGACCAGAGGCAGTACCAGCAGCCGCAGGGGGACCTCCAACCAGAGATTTTGAGAGAGTTTTGAGATGGGTAGAGCAGAACCTCACGACACTCACTCATGCTGTAACGTCCTCGGCCATCCAGGCTGGGCCATGATACACGAGAGAATGATTTCATTATCTCTGCGGAACATACTCTAACATACCCAACATTTGATTGAGCTATGCCACATAATTTTTTTGAACTGGATGCAATTAAAACATATACACACAGAACTCTTATGGAACATTATATATAAAACGTAAACATAGAAATACATTTCATAAATGCACAGATTCATACTGAAATAATAGTAAACATATACATGAAAAATATACAAGCAATACCCATAAGTATAAATACATTCATAACCACACATAAGATAAACCCATAAAAATACACACATAAATAATAATGCAGCATGTAAATTTATCACACAGTTGACACTTATCTTGGTAAGAATATCACCGACTACATGCAGACCTTCCACGAAACTCCTAGCCTTATACCACACTACTCATCACTCTCAGCAGTGGGTCACCCCTAAGCTGGGACTAAACTCCACCCGGGTAAAGGGATTCCTAACCAGGCTAATGGTTCATAGAGAACAGGAAAGAATCTGTCACAGGTGCCAACTCAAACTAACATTATATAGTCCCTCATTACCCACATGCCTGTCCCACCTGAGGAAGTGTGCCCCTTCTCTGCTCCCCCACTTCCTTTCCAGGCTTCATCAACAAGCCAGATAAGAATTCGCAGAGACCTGTAGCTATAGTTTAGCACCTTCAGAAAATCAATTCCCCAACAATTCTCTCACCCAGAGAGAAATTGCTCACGATCTTGACAACCTACCTCTTTAGTCCAGCTCCCAAGATAACCAGGTGCACAAACATGTATGGCTATGGATACAGGTTCAGGTACAGTGATAGGAAGGTACAGAGGATAAATGACTGAGTGAGTCTATGCTCATGGAATGGATGAATGGATGATCAATGATGGAAGGAATGATGGCAAGAATTCTGGGAAATGAACTAAGTCCCCACAATATGTATGCATGTCCCCAACTTGACACTTGTCATGTTGGGAGCTACTTTGGTCCACTCGTCCCCATCTTTAGAACTTAGGATAAAATAATTATCCATACTTTATACTATAAGAAATATTAATATAATATAATATTCCTTTTTGGCTTAAGCTCCCTAGCTTAGCCCTTTTCCTTAAATTTTATCCCCCCCTTTCCCTAACTAGTGGAGTTTAGTCCCCCATACTCTTTTATCATGGTCTTCCTGCGTGCAATGATATATTTTATATTAATTATGAGACATACAAAAATAGGCGCATTGGCCTTTAACATCTAGGCTTTGTTGCCTAATCAAAACATAAGCATCCTAGCTTATAATAACTAGCTCACGAGCCTATAAAACATAGCATATACACAAAGGATCCCTAGCCTAAAAACCACATGCACTTAAGCTGTTGCGTGCGGTAGCCTGGAATGTGCACAGTTCCTCATTTTACTGCGCAATACATGCGCACGGTATCTTGGAATGTGCACACTTCCTCATTTTACTGCGCAGTACATGTGTTCACTATGCCATGAAAGTTGTATACAAAAATGATATCAAACAAATCACTAGCTTAAGTACATTTTCATTTACATTACAATTGGGTTAGGCCTAGGGATATTACACGTGCAGTTCCCATGGCCGAGATCGAGGATCTCCCACCATCCATGCAACCTCATGTAGCCATGGACTTGGGTCCAACTCTTCTGGCGTTTGGAAAATGCCTTCATTCACTACAGTAGGGCCAATAGGCCTCAAGATTATATAGGATGGATTCATTGTGTGCTGAGGGCACTCGTTTTGTATATTTTTGTGGGCATAAGCCTCGTGATGTATACTAAATTATTATTTTTGAGGCGTTCACGCCCACCTATGTACTTTGAGACTTTTTGATATATATATATATATTTACATATTTTATGTCATATGGATCACATTTCTTTACAAATGTATGTACATGTGTATGTGTGTGCTTCTTTTTATGTGTGTGCAATATGCCAATCTAATACATGATTAGCTAGAGTATCTGTTATTTGATTTAATCTCCTAGGAACATGTATATACTAATGTAATCAAAGCAATGTTCTAAGAGACATACCCTAAGGAATCGTCGGTGTAAAGTAGGATCACAAATGCAGAAAACACCATTTAACTGGGACAGAACCAACTGAGAATATAAGTAGACCCGAAGGTGAGAGATATCATGTGACAAAGCGTCATGAATCAACTCTATCATTGTGTTGTACTCAACAACATTGTTTGTAGCGTCACCTAGACATATACCTCCAGAATATAGCAACTGGACTTGAGGTGTGAAAATCACACCCAAGATGTAGAAGCAAGCCTCCGAGTGTGTTGGCTAGTGCCGTCCATGAACCCAAAGAACACCTCCAATTCACTTGACATCTTCCATAGTGAAAAAGATGACATAAATAATGACACGTCCATAAAAAAAGAAGACAAAAACTAACTGTATAAGAACTATACATATGTACAAGAAGTCACCCAGGCGACCAACCTACGAGCAATACTTCTTGAGGTAGAGCCCATTTCTAGGCTCCGCTAAAGCATTTCCCTCAAATTCAACCAAACGATAAGAGCCCTTATTTAAGACCTCTTTCACAATGAGAGGTCTGAACCACATGGGTTTGAAATTTCCTACCCCCAGGGGATCCTTATCTTGGTCGTAGACCAGGACAAGGTTGCCTTCAGAGAAAATCTAAGGATGAATGGACCGATCATATTGACACTTGACTCATTTCTTGTGAGCCTCATTGTCCAAGGATGCATCATGGTGTTGCTCATCGAGCTGCTCAAGATATAATAGGCGTTCCTCAAGTGGTGAAGTGTCTGGAAATAACTCTATTTCCAACTTTAAAGACAAGATATGGAACTCTATAGGAAAGACAACTTCCATCCCGTAAACAAGTTGGAAATGTGAGAAACTGGTGGCATTCTTTATAGATGTTTGGTAGTCCCATAATGCCGAGTACAACATCAAATGCAATTTTACTTGGTTGAATTGATCGTTCGTTGTAGAATAGTCTTGAGGGACTTATTCACAATCTCCACCTGACCATTCCCTTGTGGGTAGTAGGGTGATGAATACTCCTGCCTCAACCCAAGCTTTGATGTTAACTCAGACATCATTTTGTTATGGAAGTGACTTCCATGGTTAGTGACAATCTCCTTTGAGATGTCGAACCTTGCTATTATTCGATTAAAAATGAAGAGAGATGCTATTTCACCATCATTATTTAACGTTGGCATAGCCTCGACCCACTTTGTGAAGTAGTCTACTACTACAATGATATAATGATGCCCCCTAGCTGAAGCCATGTGGCATGTAGTAAAATCAATCCCCCACTTAGTGAAGGGACCAATAACGATGACGTGAAACATGGGAATGGGATGTGCCCTCATCTTCCGAGAGAATATCTGACACGAGTGGCACTTGACTGACTCGATGAAATCCTTGATTAACATAGGACAAAAGTAACTGGCTCAAAAACTATTTTGGGTTGTTTCCAACCCAGACATATGACCACCACATGATATAGTGTGGCAGTCATTAAGAACAAGTTATGCTTCTTCATGTATAAGGCACCGACAAAGAATGCAATGTACACCTCGACGATACAAAGTGTCATCGAGGACGAGATAGTTTTGTGCCTAATGGCTTATTCGTCGACGCTCATCGCGAGAAGAAGAGGCAGGGAACTTCAAATTCTGGAGATAGACTAGTATATCTTCATACCAGGGGTCTGAAGATGCAATAAAAAAAAACATCTCATTTAATAGGCGATTCTTCGGGTGTAACATCACTTGATTCGACCGGAAGTTCCGAAATAAGTTCTGCAAATACCAGTGACTTTTTGGATTTTGCGGAAACAAAATCCAAGTTAGATTCCTAGAGGATTAAAATCCATCTATTGATCTTTCTACCAATGATGAGTTGTGTCAACATGTATTGAAACAAATTCACAATGTAAACGACAATGGTCTTGCGAAGTAGGATATATTGACGGAATCGTTGGACAACATGCACTAATGCCAACACAAGCTTCTCAACATGGAAATAGTTGAGTTCCGACCTAGCTAGGCCTTGGCTCAGGTAATAAATCATGTGCTCTTCGAGTAGATCATCGTTGGCATAGGGGAAGACCCAGGGTTCAGCTCCAAGAGCGTAGCAACAAACCCTAACTATTGTCCCTTTCGAAAACACCTGGGAAGAAGATGCAGCCTCACCCGAAGAAGTTATGAGGGGGTTGCAAGACATAGATGTATACAACCAAGGGGAATATCAAGTGGATCTAATATAAGAACAATACACCATTCATATATCACTTATCATCTTAGATCTACTCTGCACATCTACTTAACATAACTAACATAATATTACAATCACAATATATCAAGGACATAGACAAAAGATCAATCACACACAACACCAACTATATGTGGTTCACCCTCTCTCTAGGGCTATGTCCACATAACTGTTCTTTATAATGTATTAAGATGAAGCATACAGTTCTTGTCTACGCTCTTATATAGAAGATCTGCTTTCTTATCCTCTCTTTCTCTCCCCTCCCTACGCACCCAGCTGCAGGATTGATCTTTGGAACCAGCTGAAGATATTACAATACCAGAAGGCTCTCGTACTCAACACTTCTTTCTCACACACTACTACTCACTTGATCACACAACAACAAAGAAAACAATAATAATCATAACACAAACCCATCCCAGGTCCTTTAGACCTCTATTTATACATTACAATAGCTCACCAACATCCTTAGGTCGAGACCTATGTGTCCAAAACCCTAAATACCAAAACCCTAGGTGTCTAAAACCCTAGGTCAACTTGAACCATATTTTCAGAGCTTCGCCAACCTGTCTTTCCTTCCTTCTCGCGCGGTGCTCCAAAGCATCGGACAATTTCTTTTTCCACTTGTTGAGTTGTCCACGATCCTTCTTCCTTGATGATATGTCATCCTTGATCTCCTCATCAACGACTTGCTTTCTCTGGCTTCACTCCATCTTTTCTTCTCTTTTGCTCACTTCGACTCGGTAATAGTCACTGTGTCTTCTGTGAAGTTCATATTATCATTTTTCTTCCGTGATATTTTCTCCCTTCCATAACCAAGGGCCAACATGCCCCAAACACTCACCTGTGACTCATCCCAAGGAACTTTAGATATCATCTTCCTGTGTTACTTCGATTTCTGACTGCGCAAGGCAGCCTCTGCTTTCTACTCTATGCCTCCTTTCCCTCCTTGTGCAGACTATCTTTTTTGTGTCTGGTACCCATTTTCAACTGAACCTGGTACCTAGACCCTTTTCTTCTTGCATTTACTGAGAACTGCGGGGCAACTGGTTGTCATAGTACAATTTCAACTGACTCCCATTCACTAGTCCTTCCTTCCACTCCCCATTCAAAGTATTCAATTGCGCAACTCCTCCCTCTATAACATAAGCGATCTCATATGGCCCTATCCAATGTGTTTTAAACTTCCCAGGATGTTTGATGAACTTACTGTCATATATTAGGACTAGATCACCTTGTCTAAATGCCTTCTTCTTGATGTGCCTTTCATGATAGGCCTTCTCTCTTTCCTTTTGAAACTACTGATGGAATCCTGCAATAAATTTGTCTTCCTCCAATTAAACCAACCATGAAAGCCTCTCTTAAACAATGCTAGGGTCATCCATATCTATAAAGGAAACAATTCGTAGGCTTGGTACCGGATATTCCATTGGAACAACAGCTTCAAGACCATATACCAACTTAAAAGGTGTCTGCATTGTCAGCTTCTTGCAAGTGGTTCTATAGGCCCATAATATTGTTGGTACTCTTAGATCCCAATCATCCATGTTCACACTACATATCTTTGTGAGCATTGTCTCTAAGATCTTGTTGAATGCTTCAGCTGTCCCACTTGCTTGTGGATGGTACGCCGTGCTCTTCTGATGGTGGACTGCAAATTCTTCAGTCAGGGTTTCAACTGTATTATTGATGAAATGTGTACCTTGATTAGTCATAAGGATCTTTGGGCATCCAAATCTGGTTATAATGTCATGAAATATGAAGCACGCAACGGTAGTTGCACTAGAGTCCTTAACTTCTCTTGCTTCGACCCATCTGGTCAAGTATTTTGTTGTTGTAATTATGTAACTTTCTCCTGTATGATTTCCTGGTGGGTTTATAGGTCCAACGAAGTCAATGGCCCATTTATCAAATGCTTGTAGGGTCAGTTGTGGTTCTAGTGGCATTTCATCTCTTCTGGAAGGTTTCCCAACTCTTTGACATACATTGCAAGCTCTGGAATAGTCTTTAGCATCTCCGTGTAAGGTATTCCACCAAAGACCAACTCTAAGAACCTTCTGTGTAGTTTATTTTCCTGCATAATGTCCTCATGCGATGCCTTCATGAGCTTCTGTGAGGATCAATGGTCGTTCTTCCTCCATAACAAATCTTATTAATATCTCATCAGGTCCCATCTTGTATAGATGTCCAACTATAAGAGAGAAGTCTGCAACGCACACTACTAGTTGTTTCTTCTGGGGAATTGTGTACTCACTAGGTGCCATTCCTGTTTATAGGAACTGGAATATCTCTGCGAAGTGGTCATTGATCTTTCTAATGGCTAGTAGTTATGCACCCAATAGTGCATCCTCCAAATTGATCGGCTCTTCACCATGTTCCAACCTTGACAAGTGATCAAGACCTTTTTTTCATTCTCCCTGGATTTACTATGACCTCAAAATCATATTCCTGAAATAGGAGAAGCCATTTGCATATCCTTCCCCCCAACAATGTCTTGTTGACTAGGTATTTCAGTGTGAAGTGATCAATAAAATTTTTAAAGTGTCCTCCCAACAAGTAGTGGCGAAATTTCTGCAATGCATATACCATGGCTAACCCTTCTTGCTCAGTGGTGGTGTAATTAATCTCAGCAGTTGATAGATTCCTTCTAGAAAAGGATAGTGGGTGGTCAATATCTCTTCCTCTAGGTTGTTCTAACACAACTCCTAAAGAAATGGAAGACGCATCAACATGCACATGAAATTCCTTGGTCCAGTCTAGGAAAACTAGAATAAGTGCAGTAACCATTTTCTGTTTCAGTGTGTCGAAGCTCTGTTGGCATTCTTTTGTGCAACTAAACTGACAATCTTTCTTCAAAAGTTTCTCCATGGGTGTTTTGATCTGTGCATATCCTTTGATGAACTTCCTGTAATATACTATGTGTCCCAACACAGTGTAGAACTGTTTGACTGAAGTAGTAGGGGGTAGATAAACTATAATGGCAATTTTGGATGGATCTACTAGCAATCCTTGCTTGCATACAATATGACCTAACAACACTCAAAATGGTGAAAATAAAATGCATTTCTTTAGGTTTAGGGAAATTTGACACTACCTGCATTTATCCAACATTAGCCTTAGACATTTGATATGATTCTTCAATAAACTAAAAACAGTCCAATCATCAAAATATGCTTCTAGAAATTTAAGCAGAAACTCCCTGAATGCTTCGAACACCACCCTGAAAGATGGATGGGGAATTCTTCAATCCAAATGGAATCACTGTATATTAGTAGGATCCCCATTCTGTTGCAAATGTGGTCTTATGGCGATCTTCCTTGGAAATCCAGATCTGATGGTATCCTGAGAATGCATCTGTAAAAGAATATACCTCTTAACCCCCCACATTATCTAACACTTTGTTAGTGAATGGTGTAGGGAAGGGGTCATGCAAACAAGCATCATTCAGCTTCTTGAGATCTATGCATATCCTGATCTCTCCTGTCTTCTTGTCTTGTACCATTATAGGGCTAATCCATTCTGACTCTTCGACAGGTTCTATGATCCCTACTTCCAACATTCTGTCGAGCTCAATTTTCACTTTTTCCTTATATTTAGGGTTCAGTCTGTACAGTCTCTGTTTGACTAGTCTAGCATATGGATTTAAAGGGATCCTAATATCGCCCATAGGCCCTTTAATTCCCTTCATATAAGTGAACTTGGTTGGAAACAAGTCCTAATATTCATGCAGTAATTCTGTAATCTTTTCAATGGTAGCAACATCCCAATAATATCTGACATTAGCAAGCTTCAGGGTCTGTTCTGTTCCAATATTGACCTTCTTAATCTTTATCGGTTGTCCAATAAATGGTAAATGAACTCCTATTCCTTCCACATCTCTGACCTACTGTTTCTATGATGTTTACCTTCCTCAGATCATCGTCTTCATCAGCGTTGATGTTGTAACAGCCTTGTAGTTTCTGGAGAGGCGCAGTCCATTCGTTCTCTTCTTGTTCCAAAGGAAGGATAGATTCCTCCTTGAATACTTTATGTCTCATAATATGTAGTGCTTGATCTACTGAAGGATATTGAGTTTCAAATAATAAGGTGGTTACAAAATTCTGAATCATACCTTTGGGCTTCCTCACAGCTTCACACATGTTCCTTTGGGAAACTTCGACCTATGTATCGAACTTCACATCCTTCTACTTGTGTTGAGAATTGCACTGTCATCAAGGTACAACATTGTACCCATTCCGTAATGTTGTGTTTATGTACCCCCCACCATCTTGCGTGTGTGTCTTTCAAGGCCTCATACATTGCCAATAATCTATGTTGTATTGGTACACTTTTTTCAAAGTCTGACAAGAAGGTTTCTAAAGGATTCAGACCATCAAAGGTGGGTAAGTTGCTTACTGTTGTGCCAATCCAATGAACTTCTCTGGTTAATCTAGCACATCTTCTTGTAAATACTTCATACATCTTATTCTGCCAATTCTCTAGTGATTCTTTTGAGTCTGATGAACATGCACTATCACTTCGCCAATTTAAGTTTCCATCGGTCGTAGGATTAATGTAATCCTGTTGTCTGGATGTTAATTTGTATATGTTTTCCAGTTCATATGCGTGGTCTTCTTCTCTAATGGGCTCTATGTATCGTTGAACTTCATCTCAATCTAAGGGTGCAATGACCCTAATTAGGCCATCTTTTTGAAAAGTCATACGCCTCTTCTTTAAATCAACCACAATGTAATTATTGAAGGCCCAATCAATTCCTAACAACGTAGGGTAAGGGAAAATGTCATCAACTATCTCAATTACCTCAAAATCTGCAAATGTTCTTACTCCATCAATGTCCGCAGGGACATGTTCCAGTTTGCCAAAGGGGTTGGCAACTTGCTGATTGGCCATCCTAAGCCTGATAGGGGAATAAATCAACTTCAATTTTCCCATCAGTGCCCAAGTTTGATTCTTCATGACATTGACCTCCGACCCTAAGTCAAGGACTACATAATCTATATCATATTCACCTAATTGAGCATTCAAATGTAATTCCTTATTGTTCCTTCTCTTCTTACCGATTTGGTGTATTTCCCTATTCAGTAAGGGGTCTATTTTTCCAAGCTCATATTGTCTGATTAAATTTTGTAGCTCTTGTACAACACTCTCATCCTGAATCAACTTAATATAAGTATATATGAATTCCATGAGGTTGCTTACCTCTTTTTCTTCTTTTGGCGAAGCAGACTGATCAAATTCCATAGGCATTCCATATTCTCTCACTTATGGTCTTGTCCTCGATGAGGAACCTTGGTCTCCTCTGAATTATTTTCTTTCCTCCTCGAACATTTGTCTTTCTTTATTTGCGTCAAGCATTTGTGTCTTCTCTGTAGCTTTCTTAATTCCTGAGTCTTTCATTATCTTCCCTGGGGTCAGTCTATATTCTCCTATAACAATGCCTCCTCTAGTTATAACATCCACTCTAGGGTCTTCTCCGTGTGTTCAACATATATCAGTTGTACTTGCGGGTTCTCCTGAGGTCCTCTTTTTTCCTGAAGCTTAGGTAACAACACAGGAAAATCTTCTATAACATGTTCAAACGAGCTACAATAGTTGCAAGTAGTACAAGGGTTCTAGAAATCCCTTGTGAGGTGTCCTGGTTGTGCACAGTTATAAAAGATTATCAGTCCTCGGCCTCATCCTCTAAATCCACCACGAGGATTGAAGTTTCCTCTCCTAGGGGAGTTATACTGCATAGTGTTTCCTTCTTGTGGTACTTCTCCTTGAATATTGTATATGTATCTTGACCTTTCATGCATGAGATCACAAGCCCTACAATATCTATCATCATGTCCCATGGACTTACAGAACCTTCAATACAAATTTGTGTGTGTCTGAACATACTTTTTCATGTAATAGCACTCACCAGGGTGATGCCTGTTTCTGCATACCTCACACCTAGGTAAGGTGACTTGCTTCAAAGGGATCGGAGCTCCAGAGGCCAAGTACTCATGGAATAGAGGGCAGTTCTCCTTGTCATGGACTTCCGAATTGTATCTAACACACCATATGTATTCTCTTTTATCTTTTCCCTTGTCTTTCTTCATATCTTCGACCTGTAGGGACAAACTAGTTAGCTAAATCAAGATCTGGCTCATACCTGAGTTGGATTCTCCCATAGGGGTTGATTCTAACTTCATGGCGATCTCCAGTGCCTCAGACTGCGAAGCAATATTCTATTGTGCCAGAGGAACTCTGATGTGTGGTAAGAGGGAAGAAATGAACCATTCTTTGTTCTTCTCATCTGGGATTTGAAAAGTCAATCAACCTGTTAGGGTGTTGAATCTCTGATCGAACTCCCAAACTGGCTCAGATACCTTCTTCTTGATCTCCTTCAGTTATGTAATACATTGGGACTTCGACTTAGGTTTCTTAAATTATGCAATTAGTGCATTATTGATCTCATTCAGTGGCTTAGGCTTCACAAGTCCTTAGAAAAGATTCATGTACCATCTTAGTGCACGATCTCTTAGGGTAGTACTAAATTAGGTTCTTTACACTGCTTCATTGGTGACATTCTTAATATTCCACATGGCTTCACATAGGAACTAGTGCTGGTCAGGATCTTCAGATACATCTCCCCTAAATATGGGGAGTCTAATATCATTTGCCATAGATCTTCCTAGGGTCTATGACTGAGTATGTAGTGGACTACTAGTGACAGTGCTATGGGTACTCTGGTGGCTGAAATTACTCTGATTTCTTAATACTACTGAATCAACAAGAGAAATAACAATACTTACTTCAATGGTCTGCGTAGTTTCTGAAGTCTCAGGTTCTTCTCAGGGAAGCTCTTCAGCTTTCCCTTCCTCTGTCCTAACAGGTTCTGAATGATCCTCGTCTATCATATCTGCCTCTTCTCCACTATAGAAACCTTCGTCCCCTTATTTCTACTTGAACAGGTTCGCAAGGTGAACTTCTCTGAACACTCTCCCACCGCGTGTAAGTCCAGCTTCTGTGTCGTTGTCGCTGTTCGAATTCTTGAACATTAGCCTTTCTAGATCCGACCAATCTACTGTATCTTCAATATGTTCTTCTCATGCAATAACATCTTGAGTCTCAACTTGAGGAATTGTAAAAATTTTCCTCTGGGTCCCTTAAAGAAATATCTCTCAGCTTGGATGTATGACTCTACTCTGTCAACAAAAAACTCTGAGATGTACCCTCTAATGGTGCTATCAAAACAATGATCTATTGCTCGCGATATGGTGTTATCAACTCTTTTGACCTTCTTGATCAACTCTGACGTCCAAACCACAGGAGGTCTAGATCGGATCTCAAACTAGGTATCTTCTAATCTATCTAGCCACTCGTATAGGTCCTAATGGATTCCCCCAAAGAAAATTTTGTGTATATTAGTGAAGATATATTTCTCCAACCAATCCTCTATACTAAGATTAGGGTTATTGTTCTGGGCTTCAGCGAAGTCCTTTTCTTGATTCTCTATCCACTTTTGAGTCTCTGTCTTTGATGGGAACCACCTTGAAATTCCCTCAAGAATATTCCTGTCCCGACAACAGAACCATTTTTTGGCACAAGGGCAGCCCCAGGGTTTAGCTCCAAGAGCACACCAACAAACCCTAACTACTAGCCCTTTAGAAAACACGTATGAAGCAGATGGAGTCTCACCAGAAGCAGTTATGAGGGGATTTCAAGACAAATATGTCTACAATGAAGGGGAATATCAAGTGGATCTAATATAAGAACAATACACCATTCATATATCACTTATCATCTTACATCTACTTTGCATATCTACTTAACAGATCTAACATAATATTACAATCACAGTATATCAAGGACAAATACAAAATATCAATCACACACAACACCAAATATACATGGTTCACCCTCTCTCTAGGGCTACGTCCACATAACTGTCATTTATAATGTATTGAGATGAAGCATATAGTTCTTGTCTGCACTCTTAGCTAGAACATCCTCTTTCTTCTCCTCTCTTTCTCTCCCCTCCCTGCGCACCCAACTGAAGGATTGATCTTTGCATCTAGCTGAAGATCTTACAATACCATAAGGCTCCTATACTCAACACTTCTTTCTCACACACTACTACTCACTCGATCACGCAACAACAAAGACAATAATAATAATCATAACATCAACCCATCCCAGGTCCTTTAGACCTCTATTTATACATTACAATAGATCACCGACATCCTTAGGTCGAGACCTAGGTTTCCAAAAACCTAAATACCAAAACCCTAGGTCAACTTGAACCATATTTTCAGGACTTCACAAGCTTGTCTTTCCTTCCTTCTCGTGCGGTGCTCCAAAGAATCGAACAATGGATTTTTCCACTTGTTGAGTTGTCCATGATCCTTCTTCCTTGCTGATCTATCATCCTTGATCTCCTCATCAATGACTTTATTTCTTGGGCTTCGCTCCATCTTTTCTTCTCTTTTGCTCACTTCAACCCTGTAACAGTCACTGTGTCATCCGGGAAGTTTGTATTCTCCTTTTTCTTCCTTTATCTTCGCTCCCTTCCATAACCAAGGGCCAACAATCATCCTCTTGAACCAAGACCATACCGATGGTCAACTCTGCAGTGTCTAAGTACAATAAGAAATATTTATTATAATTGGGGGGTCAGAGTAGAGGGGCAGACGTGAGGGCACATTTCAATGCTTCAAAAGAGAGTTGAGAGGCTTCATCCCAATAGAAAGGGTATCCCTTCTTAAATAAACACATGAACCCTTTAGTGATCTCAACATAGTTTGCGATTAAATGTCGAAGAAAGTTCGCTTTCCCCTGTAAGATCTAAAGCTGAGGGACTATGCACGGGGGAGGAAATTGAACTATTGCCTCAAACTTAAGAGGATCGACCATGATCCCTATTGTTGAAACTATGAAACCTAAAAGATGACTTGAAGTCATGTAGAAACTGCATTTGTTAGGATTCAAGTGAATCTGATAATAGAGACACCATTCGAAGATTAGTCGGAGGTGTGCGGGATGATCAACTCTCTTGTGAGATCATGGTGCTATATCATCGATATAAGCCTTGAATATATGTCTAAGGTCATGGAAAGCAAAATACATGGCTCGCTGAAACGTTTCTCCCACATTCTTCAGGCCAAAAGGCATCTTACGATAATCAAATGTGCCCCATGGACAGATAAAAGTTGTTTTATGCTGGTCTTCAGGTTTGATCTGAATCTGGTTATATCTCGAAAAAACATCCAAGAATGAAAATACCTCACAACCTATGCATTCATCGACAATCTGATCAATGAATGGGGTGGAGAAATTATCCTTTAGACAAGCCTTGTTCAAGTCACGAAAGTCCATGCACACTTGAATCGTACCCTGATTTTTGTTAACTGAGACTGTATTTGACACCCATTGCGTCAACTATATGGGGTATATAAAAGAATATTTAAGCAGTTTTTCTACTTCGGCCATAATAGATTCTGCTTTCTGAGGATTCACCGGAGGAAGATTCTGTCAGACCGTCTTGGTGTCAGGATAAGTCATTATCTCATTGTTGACAATTCTTGGATCAATGCTTGTAATTTCCTTGTAATACCATACAAAAACGTCGCAGAATGCCTTAAATAAATCTGTATAGAATCAAATCTCCTTGGGGGAGCAGTCTTCTCTGATAAAACAAATTCTCCATGATGCCAGGGGTTCTGGAGATATCTATAGGTATCGTTTCAATGATACTTTCCATATTACCCTCAGCGTAAACTACATGCGTAACCAGAGGATTAACAAGACAAGACCTATCTCCAGTCATAATCAACACGAATTCACCTACCTCTATTCTTCTCAACTCTGGGAGGAAATAAGATTTGTGATGGAGATCATCCCAGGGTATGTCCAGACCAACTAATGCCTCAAGAATCACCTCATCTGAGGGAAAGACCAAGTCTAAAGAATCATTATTGGCAAGGGAACCTTGGGCCCAAATAGGCTTGAGAAATGGATCTAACTCCTGTGTGGGAGTCGGATTGGGGTCAGATGACACTTTTTGGACAATATTGTACACAAATTCTATTGTTGACAAGGGAATATCCATGCCAGGATTCCCTGTCCCTTCCATCGAGGCCGATGGGGAAGGAATAGTCCACGGATCGTGAAAGAAAGTCGTATGAAACGACGACACTTGGAAAATATCAACCCTAGGCTAGTCGAGGGAAACCAATATAAACTTGACATCGCCAGAAGGAGGTGGGTAATTGAAAGTACCCATCAATTGTGGGAAAAAACCAAACCCTACATTGACGACGTTGAGCTGAGGATTATAAATAATTGGGACTGTGGATTTCCCCATTGAAGGGTCAGGTTGGGAGAAGGACAACTAGTAAATGATTACGATTTGACCCTCGTGTTGAAACAACAAAACCCAAAAAACATTGGCAACCACCGCATGCTTTGCGTAGGTCCAAATCCTTCCTAACAAAAGGTTGTAGTCAAGAGGCACATACACCACTTCAACTTCGACGCACACGGTCTTCCCTCCTAACTGTACATGGAAAGAACGAATGATTCCATGTGGTCTGAATGAATGACCATCAAAAGGAGTAAGAAAAGTAGGTGACAGAGAGAAAATGGGTTGGCCAATGGCCTTCCAACACACCAACGACATCACGCAAGTTAAGGCACCCTCATCAACTAGAGTACAAAAGATATTTTGAGTAAAATATTTCATGGGGTGAGACACTACTATATAAAATGAAACATTGTAAGGGAGATGAGATTTCAAGTCGGTCATATCAAGCATGATCGTTCCCGAATTACAAGTCTCGACAGATCCCAAAGTGGACAACATAGCCTTTCTCTATGAAGGGTAGCTTTGGAGGACTTCAAAAGTAGACATCCCACAAGGGGTTTGTGAAAAATCCTCCACCACAGAGTAATTCTAGGCAGCCCTCACGTTCATATTATGGGAATATTTCTTGAACTCCCCTTTTTGGATGCATGTAATTGTTTCTCCCAATGTCTTCTCAATGTGGAGAGGAATTTTTGGGTTTGTAGGTTCTTTACCCTTTTCAGAAGATTTCGGCATTCCATAATCGTGTGCCCTGGTTGCTATATAAGCATCGCCTTTCATCATATAAATGTTCACGACCGAGGGATTACTAGAAGATGCAGGGGGTCCCTGACTACCCCCATCCATGCTCAAAGAGGCTTGAGTCATATGTTTCCCATGTGGAAATGGGTTCATTAACACAACAAACTACTGCTGCGCCAATAACTTTTGGGCCTCCACACGTCAAGGGAATAGGTGAGTCGGATGGTCCTTTGTGCAAAGGTAACACAAATACTTCAACTTTCTCTTCTCTATTTTTCCCTCGCCAACATTTTTGTTAGGTTTATTATCCCCCTTACCCTTCTTGTTTCATTGTTTTTTCTTCCCTTTGGGTTGTTGGTTGGCCTTCATATTTGTCGACTGCACACTGTGCACGTCTGATGTTTGGGTAGGGGGAACAACTGAACCATAGGTCTGGCTGGCCGCTGTCTATTGTATTGACAATTGTTGCAATTGATTTGGCATCTAATCAATGGACTTTTCTTGCACTGAACCAACTATACCATCGGCATGTGGTCCAGACTTTTGTCTCACCTTGTCAATAATGGACTGTGGCACATCTGGCAAAATCTCATAGAGTAATATAGACTGAGAGTATATTAGTTCGAGCTGTTGCGCTCTCATTATCACCTCCTCTTTCGAAAACACTCCCAAAGTTGCAATGTCCTTGGATAACTGAGGTACCAAATAATTTAGGAACCACTCCAACAGGAAGGCCAGTGGGACCTGTACCTTAATCAAACTCTTCTGATGCCGCCATTCTCGAATGTGATCCAAGATATGATCGGCCTTCGCTTGCTCAAAGTTGGCCAAAAATTTGGTGTCGGCATCATATCTCATGGGTAGTTGGAAATGGTTTAGGAAAACCATCGCCAAATCGCTAAAGTAAGAATACATTGAGCGATCGAGCTCAATGTACCATTTTGTAGCACCCCCGATAAGAGTGAGTTGAAACAAGAGAAAATGTATGGAGTCATCTCGTGACGAGTTTGATGAGCACCATAGGTGGAAAGTTGTCACGTGATCACCTGGATCTTTGCCAGGCTTGCCCTCGGATTTTGGAATATCGGAGGGAAACTTAGTCGGCATAAGAGGCCAACACGGATCATGAAAAATCTGGTCGTTAATAAATCTTGACAAGTCTGGCAGATGTAATGTTGCCGAAAATGGTAGTTTGGGCTAGGTACTATGTATAGGAAAAAGGGAGCCTAGAGTTTGACTGACACTAGGTTGCCAGAAAAAGTTGGGCTGCTGGCCAAGGTTCTGGTAGACACCATGGCCTTGACCAACATACAGAAACTGCATTTGCTGGGATATCATCGGATGATTCCTATAATTGGACGTCTAGGGTTGGGTGAGGATTTCTCCTTGCATCGTGTTCCAAAGATTATGGAAAGCATTGCCCCCTGCCGATCTGACGGGCATAGGTATTGAGCCTTGCCTAGGGTTCCATTGACCATGGAAGGGGTTACCCCTGGTCGACATCCCTGACGAGGGAACTGATCCATGGAAAGGATTCCAAAGTCCTTGTGAGGAGAAAACTCATATACTTTCCCCTTGTGTAGGAATAGTACCCTGCACAGGATTATGTTGTCCAAAACCAGGGTTTCCCCCATCTGAGACGACGGTTGAAGAAAAAGTGTTATTACCAAACATGCCTAACAAAGAAAATGACATGGATCTCACTGGCATGGTGTAAGAAGACAGTCCTAGAATTCTTGATCCAAACAAGTTGTAGATCGTGTTCAGCCCGAGGGGTGGCTGGAAAGCATCGTCGAGTGAGGGGGACAAAGGAGGTATATGACCCCCACCGTAAGGGATAACGTTATAGGATGTTGAGGTGTCCCCCATGGACCCTTGCAAGGGAGAATTTGAGCTCCCTGCCCCCAGAGCCATGGTCTGTAGGGTGGAGTATGTAAGGACATAGTTCATATCAAAGATGGGCATCCCATATGAAAATGGAGGGCCCATCACACTCTGTGTGAACGGAGTAGTGGTTGCCACCGCTGACGATATCGTACCACTGCTCGAGGTAGAGGGGGTTGAGACCACTGTGGTTTGGACCAAAGAAGGTGGGTTAGGAGGCAGAATACCCCCTTTGGTGGCAGCCGTTGAGGGAGTGTGAGGATTCCCTAACGAGGTAGAAACATTTTCTTCCATAGCTTCTTGTAAGACTATATGATGCTCGTGAGGTGTAACCCTTAGAGGGACAACTTGTACCAATATTGGCGTCGAAAATTCAGTGATCAAAGGGTTAACCCGCTCGAGAGATTCCACTCCAAGGTCATAAAAAGTGAGTTCCTCTAGATTTGAGTAACATCCTCTTGGAGTTGGATCAGGAATAGTCTCCTGCATCCCAGTCGCTTCAAATGATCCTTACTGGTCAAGTCTTCATTGTAACAGTGGCGGTGGTGGCTCCAATGTAACTGACGACAGGCCCTAAAGCCTTCACGACCGACGAAGCTCTTGATATTCCACTTTATGAAAATATCAATGACATAGTAAGGCTTTAACTAACGTTTAAAACCATGCACAGACTAGAAACATTCCTACAAGATAAACCAAGAAAATCACTATCTATTTGGAAGAACAATTATTCTAGCCAACACTAGAGAAACTTACCGGTGCAAGTGCAACTCGAACATGGAAGCACCCTTCAGGTATACTCTACAAATAATGGCTCGACGTCTGTCCTAGGTACCGCGGTATACCACCGCAGTCACTTATGTAAGTCCCTAGAATAAAGGAAACTAAGTTTCCAGCTCACAAACAATCACTAGGCGTGTATAGCCGACAGTCGGGTGGACCGCAATGAGCAAGATAATAAGTATAAAACCTACCAAGGGTATCGAAAGAAAGTGTTCAGGAAGACAACTGAGGATCTCGAATGGATTTGAGGTTCACAAAGCTCCGTAGGAAATTTCAAGCGATAGTATCCCACGACAGATCCTCAATATGCATTCCCCACTATGTTTGGTCCGGCTTTAAAGGGGTTATCTCTGCTACCTTTCCTTACACGACCTTGTGTTTATCCCCTGTGTTAGAGGGGGGTCACGTATAACTTTCACGTCACTGGAATTTTACATTCCCTAGCTCTGACCCTAATGTTTGTTTATAAGCCTTGAAGAGTTTCCTCTCCAACCTAATTCAAGGCTCTACCCTAAACTAGTTGATTGACACTAAAAACATAAAAGTATCATTAATTTTAACTTTAGCGTTCATTTTAAATGGCTTGTTTTAACTCAAAGGATATGGCAGTGAAACTAGTGATGTGTATGAGAGACGAAAATAGGAGAAGTAAACGAAATTCTGAAAGCAAAATTACTTCTAGTTAACAATAAAGATTTGCAACTAACTCTTTAAACCAACTTTTCATAACCAACTATTTTTCAAGATCTTTAAAAAGAAGACCTAAAATGAAATTTCACTTGACTACGAGCTACTTAAGTTCTAAGAAATCAGTAAATAACTTAAAAATTGAACTCTTTTTCCTTTCAAGTAAAATAACTAACCCTAACTACTTTACCAAAATAAGAAATGAAAAATCTTTTTCTTTTTGGAAATGCTTTAAACAGGAAAAACTTGAAATAAATTTTTTTCTCTTTTCTTTAAAGAAAATGAAAGGGGGGAAATAAAAAAACAAGACAATACTAAAACTGACCTCTAGCCCATTGCAGATCACGGGGAGTCACTAAAGACACCAAATAGGATGATCAACAAACTCACATATTCGCCTAAAACCCTTTTAGAATTTAAACACAATAAATATTTAAAAAGACAAGAAAACTAACATCTAACCCAAGCTATGACTGTAAAAACTAGAGACACTGAACTCAGTCAAGAAACCTTGAGAAGTAAATACCTCAATCAGGGAAGAGGTTGACTACCTCTTCTTAAAGTTATTTTCTTGGCACAGGTATGCTACTGATGCTTAAGCAACCCACGTATGTACATGGGATGTCTATAAATAAATGCACGTATGTACGCGTGTTGTCCCACAATTGGGCACGTACACATATGTAATTTATCAAAAAAATAAGTAAACAGATAGACTGACAGGGTAGGGAGAACTAGTATGGCATCAACAGGTGACCAGAATCCCTTAAAATACTCAACAGACTCAAAATAAACTCAAAAGGTATAAAACCAATCAAACACCCCAAAAATCTCCTAAAACCCTAGAGGTTTCCCCAGTATGGTTGCTAGTTCTACTAGCGGGAAAACCCCCCCCCATGGATACACCAAGGTTTACAATGTAGGTAGATAAATAACCATTTAAAAGTCTCCTACTTCTCTAACTACCCCAAACATACCCCAGACTCATGTAAGAAAATAAAAATGAGAAGGATCAAGTAACTATACCTTTACTCTGCGTCCGATGATGATCCTCTCGTGCTTGAAGGCTTCATTGACTGCAAACCTCCTCCCAAGGCTGACATGCATTCAAATATAGAAAAACGAAAAGATACAAGAATACATTTAATACATAAATAAGGGTTAGATGTTAGAATAAAAACATAAAACAAATAAAAAACATTCGACACATCATGTTTTGGGATAGGAAAAGTACTTCTTTTATTGATAATACAATGATCACTTACAACCAAAGTCAGCTACTGCTCCATGAACTTGGTCCAGGTTCCTCTTCACCAATATCCAAGTGCACCTCCAATAAGATTCTCTTGTCAACCTTATTCTTGGGAAGTATAATGGGTTTATGATGGAGGAAGGAAGACAAATTGGGTAATTCTGAGGCAATTCTCACAAAAAGGTTGCAAATGCTTGGGGCAAGGAGGGGATGTGAAACAGGCATAGTTTCACTGTTATTATGTCTAGATGTGGAATGAGACCCAAACACCTCCTTTATATGGGAAAATGATGGTTATTCGGTTGGGTGACGTACTATAGGCAGTGGATTAGTTGGGAAACTACCTAATAGCCCGTAATCTCAGCGAACCCATTGCAACTTTTTAATTCTGCAACTTTTGCAAGTATACGCGGGTAGTGGTGGTGAAACATGCATACACGTGCGGGTTGTAGTGGTGCAACAAGCATATGTACGCAGGAAGTAGTGGAGCATGGTGCGTACATATTCAAAAAATAATTTTTTAGAAGAGAAACCTAGTGATGGCTTGGAAAAAAATGTAAGTAAGAGGGCCAAATGCCAGGTATGCATATGTAGAGAAATTTAGGGTTATAACAGATCCCACTACATTTCATTGTTGACAATGGGAGCTAGAAGAAAATGATATCAATCGAGGTCAACAAGAGATTGAAGTTCTCAATAATTCCACACCCCCAACCATACACCATCAGTTGGTTGAGCTAGGGAGGAGACCTTTACATTAGCTAGCAATGTTTCCTATCCTATAACATCGATCCCTTCAAAGATTAGGTATTTTGTGATGTTTCCCACTCGAATTTTGTGATTTTATTTTATGAAAACCCTATATGTGGAAACATCATGTAATTTAAGAGTCCTAACCTTGTAGTTTCATTGTTACTTTGGTAGGTCATCCCTACAGGGTACCATAGGTAGTTCTAACTACTGCAATTTCATTGATCTCAAAAAAATAGTGCCAAAATATAATCTCTCAGACTGAATTTTTTTTTCTCTTCATGGTTAGGCTAGAAGGTGAACCAAATATCATTAGGGACACCACATCTTCAACATAGGGTCTCTCTACACAACATAAGAAGGTGGACAAGGTTTTAGAGGAATATAAAGACATCTTCACCTCACCTATATAGGTGCCTCTACATTGTCAAGTCAAACATGATATTATCTTGATACCTAGTTCTCCCTTACCCGATGGTCCAATATATATATGCTCCCTTATATAGAATGAGGAAATAAAGTATCAAATTCATGAGCTCATATGAAAGGGCCACATTCGACCAATTTCCTCACCTTGTGGGAACCCATTTGCATTGGTGCAAAATAAGGATGGGACATGGTGACTCTATATTGATTATATATCCCTAAACAAAAATAATTGTCAAGAATCGATACTTGATCCAATAGATTCATGATATTCTTTATCAACTTAAGGGTGCCAAGTTCTTTAGTAAGATTGATCTAAAGTCAGTATACCACTAGGTTTTGATAGAACAAAATGATGTATGGAAGACAACCTAGAAATCTAAATAAGGCCTTTTTGAGTGTTTGGTCATGCCTTTTAGCTTGACTGATGCTCCAACGAAATTCATGAGGATGATGGATGATAGATTTCGACCATTCACAAAATATTTTGTGGTCATATATTTGGCTGAAATCATCATCTTCATTTGGAATTGGGAAGAACATTTTCAACACATTTAGTAGGTCTTGAGAACCTTAAAACAACACAATTTATATATGCCAATATGAATAAATTATCATTCAAAATGTAGAGAGTTCAATACTTAGGATACATTGTAGATGAACATGGGTTACATGTGGACCCAAATAATATCCAAGTTGTTCATGATTGGCTATCCTCAAGGACTCTGAAAGAGCTCTATATCTTATTGGGCATCATCAATTTATATCATATGTTCATGTTGGGATTCTCTCATGTTGCTTGGCCCTTAATTCAAGTGACCAACGGTGGATATAAAACCATTTTTTCCTGGTTTGAATCACAACATAAATAATTTTGGGATTTAAAATACTAACTCTACTCCACTCCAGTCCCCATGTTGCCAAACCTACAAAAAACATTTAATACTGAGACAAATGCCTTCGACTATGATATCGATGTAGTCCTCACTCAATAGGGGCATTCATTGGCCTATTACAATGAAATTCTATTTGATTTTGTCCATAGATATCTCACCTATGACAAGGAGATGTAATTCATTGTACATGCATGTCGATAGTGGAAGCATTATATTGTGGGAAAGTAAATGAGCATCCACATTGATCACAAGCCTCTACAATTCATGTAGACATAATGAAATTTATAGAATGATCGTCATCAAAAGTTTTCCACATGCCTGCAACAATTACACTTGAACATTAACTACAAGCATAGTAGTTCCAACCATGTTGCATACTGCCTCATTCGACCCTCAGTTGTGGCACTAACCATAGTTCTTAACTCATGTGGGAACAATACCTACAAGTGGTCACAATTATACAATAGTGACTTTGACTTCGCTACTACTTATCAAACACTGAGTATAGGAAAACAAGTCCTGGACTTCCACCTCCTGGATGCACTCTTATGCTATTTGGGACATCTTTGTTTTCCTTAAAGTGAGTGTGTAAAGCTAATGGGAGGCACATTATAGTTGGGTGGAAAGAAAATTAGATGTGGAGAAGATAGAGGTAGCACTTCATAAGTATTTCTACTAGACAAAACGTTGATATGATGTTATCTAGTATATCAAGTCGTGCACTACCTATGTCATTTCTAAATGATCCATCAAGAAGAGAGGTTTGTACACTCCTCTCCCTACCCCATAAAATCATTGAGAGTCAGTACCCATGGATTACATGTCAAGTTTTCCTTCCACCAAACATGGTCACAATTGTGTCTATCTGGTTCTCGATTAGTTCTCTAAGATGGACATTTTGTCAAAAGTAAAAAGAGTATCATAGTCGAGGCCATTGCTAGGCTCTTCTTAGAGTATGTTTGGGTTCATTTTGGGCTACCACAGATCATTATTTTAGATAGGGATAGTAGGTTCCTCAGTACCTTTTGGTCCATCCTATGGTCTCTTATGGACACCAAGTTCACATCCTTTCACCCCCAAACAGATGGACAAACGAAAGTGGTCAACATGATGATTTTTCATACCTTGCACATGTGCAAATACAAGCATCCATATAAATGGAATGAGAGCCTTCCATATGTTCAGTATATCTATAACAGAGCCCTCCATATATTTATTTTCCATATCCCTTTTCATGTGTTCTTGGGAGTTCAGACATTGGCCCTCATTGATGTAGCTATGCATGTTCCATATTCACTGACAAAGTCCTCCAATGCTTAGACCAAAGAAGATAGAGTAGTGATCTAGATTTTATGAGAAGAACGAAATGAACACATACTCTTATTATTATTAACATAGACACACAAGGAATAATAACATAGATACAGTAAAACTGGATTCTATTCAATAAATAAATATGTTGAAACTATAAAACGCAGACTGAAAACAAGCTTGCTAGAATGGTGGTGGCTTATCTCTGAGAAGAGCTGTGACGTATTTTATCATTCACAAGAAGATAATAAAAATGAGGCTTTGAAAGAATTTTTATAATAAACATGAATTCCAAAACCCTATACATCCAAAAACCTAACCCTGGGAGATGAAGCACAAAAATTCATGTGGGCCCTATTGGGGTAAGTTAGTACATCAACTTCCCAGGGTTGTAAATTTTGCATATGATCTCTATTTTAGGTGCATGATAGCCCATTGGAAAGGTATATCCAAGGAATACACATTATTCAATCAAATTCTGACTCGAACTACATTTTTACTTTGGCGAGCACTAAAAATGTTGTTTAGGGCCTCAAAACGACCCTGGAAGTTCAGGACCCTAAAACTAGGAACATATTGCCAAACCGAAAAACTACAAAGATGAGCCTGTTGTAATAGGTGGGTGGCCACCTATATCTATCTGTATCAATCCCCCCCCTTAGGAAGAAATAGTCTCCATTTCTTTGAGTTCACCCATAAAATGAGGAAATTTCTATAAAATTTGGCCTCGAGTGAGCCACTTGCCTTAGTGCAGGAGCTTCTCTACTTTAACAACCCCATAAAGATGGATCCTCTATTGGAGAGTGACCTTGACCTATGTGTCCATGATATGATCAATTGATACGTGTTCCATGTAGTTGGGATTAAGCTATGTTGTTGTCAATTGTTCTACTATCTCTGAGGTGTCCAATAATGGTGGAAAATATGGCCAAAGGAGATCCACATTGAACATTGGGTGCAAGCCAAGGAAGGGGGGAATGTTGAGCTCAAAATAATTTTATCCCATAGCCTTGTTGATGGTTTAAGGTCCATAATGGAGTGGACAAATCGTCCTATGGGGCCCTGTAAGGCGTTCTTTCTGCAAGTGCAACCAAATTTTGTCTCCCACCTGAAACTTGTGTGGCACTCGGTGTTGATCATGGCGCTGCTTTTTCTTAACATTGGACTTCTGTAAAATATCTTGAACCTGTTGGTGAATGTGATACATCCACTCAATTAATTGGGTTCCTTTTTCAGCTTTAGTTGGAGCATGGGACTAGTTTGTCTAGGTGGTTGCAAGGGGTAGTGCAACATCCATGGGACCCAATGGTTGAAATCCAAACCCTACCTAAAAGGGTTTGTGGCCGGTTGAGATATGTATGGATCTATTGTAGTTGTGTTGAACATAGGGAAGGCTCTCATCCCATGTGCGGGGGTGCTTGTAATTTTACATGCACAGGGTATGCATGAAATTTGGTTGATGACCTCAGGTCGACCATCTGTCTAGGGGTGGAAGGCA